>PVJA010001490.1:51249-126058 GCA_004027025.1 Myocastor coypus | reverse complement strand
TTCCCTCCCCCTTCCCCTCCCTCTCCCTTTCCCTCTCCTAATTGTCTGTTTAGGCAAGTGCAGGGATAGGGATTTGATCCCTGGCACCACAGGCCACATTGTCCTCACCCCTGGACATATTGTGCTGGCCACTAAGACTGGGCATGGTGGTGCATGCCTGTAATCCAAGTTCTGGGGTGACTGAAAATAGGAGGGTCACTATAAAGCCAAGCTGCATAGTGAGGTACTGTTACTAAATACAATAAAAAACAAAGGCTAGTGTCCTTAAAGGCCTGAAGGATAAGGAAAATGTATGCCCTTCAGACTAAATTAAAGATAATACATTCTTAGGAGCCAGGCATGGTGGCTCACGCCTGTAATCCCAGCACTCGGGAGGCTCAGGCAGGAGGATTGGCATGAGTTCGAGACTAACCCGGGCTACAAAAGTGAGCTCACGGCCAGTCTCAACTGCATAGCAAGACCCTGTCTCAAAAAGACCAAAAAAAAAAAAAAAAAAAAAAGGATAATGCATTCTCAATAAATACACTCCTAATATTTGAAAGATCTGCCATTTTCTCTCCTAACACTTAACTTGATTATTGCTTCTTGCTTTTAAGCTTACTTTGTTTTTTTTTTCCCCCTTTGAAGTTATAGTGTACAAATTTGTATTTTCATCATCACCTCAGAAATGGAAGATTATAGATTGTGATCCTGCATTCATGGGGGGCATATATTCCCTATGTTTATATCATGACTATATTGTGCATTCTACTAAAATGGAGGTCAAATAAACTTTATTAAGCTTGCTTAGAGAAATATATTTGAAAATCAGAATTTATTTGACCAGACTCCATTTAGCTATTTAGTCACTGTTCTTGTCTAAGGTCATTGTTCATAATCAAGTAGGTTTTTATCATGCAGTGAAATTGCCAGACAGATTTAAAGAAAAAAAAAGATGACAGAGCCTATCTAGATCAAAAAATTGAGCATAAGAACTCTCAAAATAGCAGAGAACTCTACAAATATATATATTTTTTTAATTTCTGTTTTCTTCAACCAGTAAGGATATATTAAATGAATAACTCAAAACAACTTCCTTAAGGAACATAAGGTTTGAAACAGGACACAATAGATAAAGATGTTTGAAAATGTATAATAATGTTCTCAGCCAAAATGTGCTTCTGCTACAAGCATTCATCTCTCTAAGCAAAACCAGACATTTACCAGAAATTTTCTTAGAATACTCCTTAGAGTTCCCTTTGTGAACTGCATACCCAAATACTACCCACTCCCCTTACTATCAAACATTAACATCAACTTCACTCCACCAAATGGAATCTGAAACATTTTGAATGGATCTCTAAAAACCCAGTCTAATGCCTCTGATCCTAAAGGACTTAATGTAAAGACAAAACTCTGAAAATGTATGCAGCATTACTGGTTGTACTTTAGAGGAAATACATAATTTGTATATAGAAATGTTAGGCTGAGATAATATTAAAACATGGTATAGGTAAATGTTCCGTTTTCTTATTTTGATCCAGATGCCCTTAGTCTATACATTTAAATTAATATTTGGAAGATATTGGCCATGAAACTGTTATTTCAAACAAAATGTAAAATAACTTAAGCATTCTGTTTCAATTCATGGTTTTAGGGGGAAAAGACTCTACTCAATAATTTACATAGCAATAAATTGCGATGAATCTGTCTGATCGATTTTATTGTTAGAACGCATAGATATCAAAGTAGTCAGAAGCTAGTGTGCATAGCAATGAAACCAATCTATACAAAGACCAAATAGGAAAAATGGCTCTTTCAAAAAGGGACAAACTTAAACACAGGCAGCCTGATTCTTGCCAATAATAAGAGTACATTTGATGTACTGGAGGATGCTACCCTGTGAGCCTATCTGGACTTAACTTGTGAGCACTAATTATTAAATGCTGAGAGCTATGCAAAGCCAGATGATCTCAGTTAGGTAACTAAAATGTTCAGGACAGAAATATGTACATCGGAGAAATTATTAATGCCCCCAACAAAGGTCAATTAATATTTCTCTTTTCAGGGTTCTGGTTTCAATTTTTATCAAAACAAAAAAGGGGATACCCTATTCTAAAATGCTTAATTTTATATGAATCAGGAGGTACAATTTCTTCATCATGCAAGAAACTCATTAAGTACCTAATCAATTGGGTTTTCAAAACGGATATTTGATTATGTTATTAGAAAGGACCTGAAATTATCCTTATTAAGCTACTGAAATGTACTAACTCAAATAGAAATAAAGTTAAAGCGATACACACAGCTTATAAAATAGTTAGCAAGCACTAGAACAAGATGGATGGTACCCAATAAAGATATGAATCATACTCTGACTCTGTTTTCTTCCTTTAAATGTGATGAAATCTGAGAAACAAATATACCTACATATGTTTTTCATGAAATCTTTGCCTTCACCTCTGTGTTCAAGAGTTTTACGTATTCCATCTTCCATCAATTTAGTGTTTCTGTTTTAATAGATCTTTCTTTGATATGTTTATTAGTTTAGTACAAGAAAGAGACATGGTCTTGTTTTGTTCTTTGGCATGGGGAAAGCCAGTTTTTCCAGCATCTTTTATTTGAGGTTATCTCTCTGTGCACATGTTTTTTCACTTTTGTCAAGAATAACGTGGAGGATAAGCCGGGCGTGGTGGTGCACACCTGTAATCCCAGCACTCGGGAGGCTGAGGCAGGAGGATCGGTGTGAGTTCGAGACCAGCCTGGGCTACCAAAGTGAGCTCAAGGCCAGCCTGAACTGCATAGCGAGACCCTGTCTCAAAAAGAAAAAAAAAAAAAAAAAAAAAAAAAAAAAAAAAAAAAAAAAAAAAAAAGAATAACATGGAGGAGTGTGTTTGGAATTGGTTTAATACTTTCTAATCTCTTCCATTTATCCTAAAGTCTGCTTTTTGCTTTTCTTATCCCAGTACAATGCTTATTTTATCAAAGTAACTTTGGACTCTAATTTCAGATCAGGAATAACTATGCTGCCTGACTCTTTCTTGTTGCCCAGAATTCTTTTTGCTATTCTACGTCTCTTGTAGAATCGAATTTTAGGGAAGTTTTCTAGTTCTATGAGGTATGCTAATGATGTTTTGATTGGGACTGCATTGACTGTGGGTAACAATTTTGGGAGTGTGTCATTTGAACTACATTGCTTCTCCCTATACCAGAGCAAGGGATGTCTTTCCATTTCTTGATATCCTCTTTGATCTCCTTTTTCATAGTACTGTCACTTTCAATGTACAGATTTTTACTTCATTTGTTAGACTGATTCCTAGTTATTTTGCTTTGCTCTGTGCTACTGTGAAAGGTATTGCTTCCTTAATTTTTCTCTCAGGGACTTTATTGTTTATTCATAGGAATCCTGTTAAATTTGAGTTCATTTTGTATCCTACTATGCTGCTGTCTTTCATTGTTAAATCTGAGTCTTTTGGTTAAGTTTTTGGCGTCTCCTGTGTAGAGCAATGTCATATACAAATAAAATAATTTAGCCTCTTCCTTTAACATCATCACAATAGATGCTGTGAAATAGCAAGAAAGTGTTTTAAAGAAAAAAAAAGAGTGAAGTAGAAGGAAGGGAGAAAGAAAGGAAGGGAAAGGAAAGAAAATGTTTAATGAAGACAATATCGAAACAAACTTTTGTAAATGAGGACTGGGTTGCAGAGAACAGAAAGGCCTAAGAAAAACTAGAATCACGATATACTTCATACAGATACAAATTCTCTCTGATGAATATGATTATCGATTATGTCTAATTATATAAATGTACTTAATAAAAAAATGTTAGCCAGAAAAATATCTGTTCTACTTTGCTGTTATTGAAAATTAAATAATGCTTAGCAGTGATTACTTTATATAGATTCTATCTAAAATGTGATGAAAACAGAAGATATTTTGTAAAGTAAATGTAGCGAAAAAAAACTACTAATTTGTAAAGTCAGAAGTATATAGAAGGGCCACTCAAAGAGCTCAGTCAATTACAGTACCTGAAAGTAGGCGCAGGCCCCATCCCTGGGGCATACTGAGACAGTAGTTGAGATTGGACGTGGTTGTGAGTGCCACTAATCCCAGCTCTCAGGAAGCTGTAAACAGGAAACAGACCACTAAGGAGTCCAATTTAGCAGTGAGACTCTGAACACCCTTTCGACCCTTCCCTAAAATAAAAAGGAGGGGAAGGAGGAGGAAGGGAGGAGGAGAAAATATAATTATGAATGGTTATAAACAAGTCATTTCTGATAAGAAGTCATAAGAATTAAGCAGAAATATCATACTTCATGAAAACAGATGCTGTGTTTGTGCCGCAAAAAAAAATTACATACTACATTAAACAATGAGTAAAATGTTAAATAGCATTAATGTCAACTACTGCAACATTAAAGTGAAGAGAATGTTACAGAAATAACACAATGCACCCATCAAAATAAGCAAATAATGTAGAAGGGTATTGTTTGTTGCCTTTTTAAACCATGATTTTGGGAACAAATTCATCTTCTAATGAAATAAAATGTATCTCTATATGAAGAAAATTGCACATTTCGAATTTGTCCATTAAAGAACAATTCATATACCTACAAACTGTATGAACTATTTTAATTAGTTTGTAAGCCTAGAATATATTATTAAAGACTATTAAGTTGGCATTTATTTTCTAGTTTAGTGAAATGCTTACTTTTAATACTAATATAAATGATACTGTTTTCATTGTCAAATTCATATTGCTTGCTAGCATTATGTTGAAAAAATTGACTTTTGCATGTTAATCTTGTATTCTGAAATTTTATAAAAACTTATTAGGTCAATGAGCATCATACTAATGCATTCACAATTTTTATTATAAATAAATGTAGTTTTATTTCAGCCTCTTACAACTTTCATGTATTTTTCCTATTGCACTGGATGTTACTTTCACTATGTTTTTAAATTGAAATAATTTTGTACAGGATTATGTTACTGATTTTAAAAGCATTCAGTGCTGTACATTTCATTCTAAGATCTATTTTTCTTGAATTACACAAATTTTGATAAATTGTATTTTTATTTTAGCTCAGTTCAATATATTTTGTTAGCTATTTCAGATCTTCTATTACAATGGTATTTCATTTCTTTGAAAAAATAGACTATTTATTCTCAGAAATAATAGCTACATTTTTCCCGTAAAAAAAAAAAAAAAAAAGGAAACTATTGACAAAATTGAGCAAAATTCTCAAGGACTCCACAAAATTGTCCATCCCAGAAGAAGTCCTCAAAATATTATATTAAAGGGCTGTGGATATAAGTGCTTGCCTGGCAAGTACAAGATCCTGAGTTTGATCCCTGGTATGGGAAAAAATAAAATTAAAATATTAAAAACGAGAAACACACAATAACTTTATTTCCAAAAGATTCAGGCATATATACAAAGAAAATCTGCTATATTACCTCCATCCAAAGCAGAAATTGTTAAAAACAAAAACAAGCCAGGCATGGTGGTGCACACCTGTAATCCCAGCACTTGAGAGGCTGAGGCAGGAGGATCAATGTGAGTTCGAGACTAGCCTGGGCTACAAAAGTGAGCTTAAGACCAGCCTGAACTGCATAGTGAGACCCTGTCTCAAAAAGACAAAAAAGAAAAAAGAAAAACAAAAACAAATTAAATAATTTCATAAATCAAAAGTTAATTATAATGTAGTATATTAAACTGTAAAATATCATCAACAATTTTGTTACTGGTAAGGTTTTCTCAGCATTAGAATATCTATCAACAAAAGTCATCGTATTCCATGAGAAAAGAGATAAAATGATATTGGCAGCATTCTAAGGTCACAGAAGTCTTTCAGATCCATTCCTGACAAGTTTCCTATTGAGATAACAATAACTGGTTACTTTCCACTTCAAACTAAATGCTAGCACCATAGTTAGCAGCATGATAAACATAAGGCTGTTCTTAAATATGGTTTGTAGATTAGTAACACCAAAGCATATCTGGGAACTTAATAAAAACAAAAATTAATGTTCTCACCTCACAGTGTTAAGTGCCCTCAGAGTTAAGATCTAAAAATTTGTGTTTTAACAAGCCTGCACTTAAGTTATTGCTCATAAAATTTTAAGGATCATTTATAATATAAAATTGAAATTATATCAATGCACCAAGGAGATAGTTCGGTGATCTAAGGACCTGCCTGACAAGTGCACAATCCCCAGTTAGATCCCTGGTACAGCATGCCATAGAGAGACACTGTATCAAATAAGTAAATAATTTTTTAATAGGAAATGACATCACATATGATGACAAAAAAAAGATATGATGACGAAGCCTTTATGATTACTACTATTGAAGAGCATAAACAAAATTTTAAACACTTGATATGGACAAGAGAATAAAATATGAGTGTAAAAACTGGAATCCACAATGGATATTATCATTTTTAATTATGATATGATTATGTCCCTGCTTTGATATGGATGAGTATCCCCACAGGTCAATATGTAACACTTTGCCCATAGAATACAGACATTAGGAGCTTTATGTGGTCTATGTAGAAGTGTAATGGTGGACTATAGACCTGTAAGAACTGTGAAAGGGGCTTAGGTTAATGGGTATAGGCACTCAAAAGATGCTACAGGATTCTCTCTTTCTACCTTGTCCTCTCTTCCCTACTCTCTCTTTTTTCGTTTCTCTGGTTTCTAGCTTAATGTACAAACATATGTCCAACACCAGCTCCTATAACCCTCATTGGAGGGCCAAGCCATTGTGGCAGCCCAATTCAGTGTGAACTTCCAGATCCAAAAGCCAAAATAAACCTTGGTGTATTTTGTAAGTACCAATTTCAAGTATTTTGTTATGCTGATACAAAGGTCCATATATCTGAAAAAAGATTTTCAAATTAACTTTTAAAAGCCATAAGAGGGCCAGCCAAATAGTTTAGTGAATTCAAGGGTTCCATGGGTTTGGATCCCTGAACCTGCCATTCCAGCCCAGCCCCTGAGGTACCCAGAGAGAGGTCTATTGAGACTGGGTGTGATAGTGTGCGCCTGTAATCCCAGCTCTTGGGAGGCTGTAAACAGGTGGATCACTACAAGTCCAGTCTAGTAGTGAGATCCCAAACAACCTATAAGCCTTTCCCTAAAATACAAAAAGTAAATAAACAAAAGCCATAGCAACTACAATAAGCCTAATAGGACTATGACTTATTATTACAAATTAATATATGACCAGAAGAAAACATGCTAAGTGGAAACAAGGGCTAAAATATTTCATTATATTTTGTCTATTACTAAAAGATCTTACTGAAAATAAATATTATACTTTCTTAAAATCAGCTTAAGAATCCACGAATGGAGACTGCGTCTACTTGCATAAGGCCGTAGTCAAAAAGAATGAACCACTCCACAACGCTATAACAAAACTATCAAGATGTATTAAGTGAAATAAGAGTAGGATGGAAGGAAGTCTATTAGAATTCTCTAATTTGTATTGAAATTAGAAGAAGGTCTGCACATGTGTATGCATACATAAAATCCATGTGAGGACTCCGCCCAAGAAACTGAGGTTGACTGTGGCCTCTGAACACTTATAAGTACAGTTATGAAATGAGAATGCTTTCTTTGTTTCAGTTCAATTTGTATTTTGCTTTGGACATGTATAAAACATTAAAATAAATTTTAAAATAATAAAATCACAAAATATCTACATATTAAATACCACTGTAAATTCTAACAAGAATGAAATATTCATGTTAGTAATTACTGCCATTTATTTTAATTAATACTCTTCTAAAAGGCTCATGTATTTGAATCCATTTCACCGTAAAATAATCTTAAAAGTGGACTTTTGAAATTAGCACTTGTCCCTTTTACCTTTCTCGGGAAAACAAAACCCAAACTTAAGTCATTGATCAAAGTCAAATAGCTGGCCAATGGAATATAAAGAATTTAATTCAGGCTCTAAAATACAACACTGAAGCCCTTAGCAGCTAACATAATCATCTGGCAAGCCCCCTGGCATATGTTAGACTGTCAATATACATTTGTTTGTTTGTTTGTTCTGTCTTTATTTCAGATTGAATTGATTCATGGATCGATGTCAATCTAGGAAGGGAAATCTATCAGCAAATCACAATGCTATGCAATTCACCAGTTGTATTAACTACTTGTCTAAGATAGAAAGCAAGGCAGTTAATTTTGCTGGAAGATACTAAAGGCATGAAAAGAAGCACCTTTATTCAAATGATAAAAGATAAAACATTACTGAGATAATCAGTTATGTTATGAATGGAAATAGATGCAAATTTTTATTAAGAAGTCACAGATAGAGTCAGTATGAACACATATGTACATGCAAGGTCATTAAAAGGAGATTTCAAATTTATTCACACATCTTGCAAAGAAGAAATTTTAAAATCCCAGAGGAGAATTTAAGTAGGCATCAATTACTTTAGATATTAGTAATTATATGACCTTTATGATAGAAATATTTTGCAAGCAATTTCTGTGATGATTTATCTAATTTGCAATGTAGTAGGAATAAATTACATGTTGGTATATTTTCTGTTGAACTACATAAGAAATTTAAATTAAATATTACTGAAAGATTCAGAATTCTGTTTTTATACAAAGCAGAGAACATTTAATTTAAGAGAACTGAAATACTTGTGTAAGATATAAATAATTAAGAAATCCTGTTACTTAAAGGAAAGAAATTACTAGATTGGTGATATTTTAAAATTTTATTGGTTTTTCCAATAATGAAGCAGCTAGCTTGAATTTGCTTACTCTAATGTTCTCATCTAAAATGTTGTACCTGAAAGTTCTTCTGAATGATATTTAAATATTTTAATTTAACAATAACTTTTCAATTTTCTTTTATATATAATGGATGTTAGCATTAGTGATCTTATTATCTTTCTATGAAATGTAATGTGGAAATAATGAAAATTCACACTTTAGTAATCCTATATTGAAAGGCAATATATGTCAGAAATTTTTGTACCGCTTTGTAAAAACAACTATATATTACATCCAAAAAGACTGGGTGAAGGTAGCCCGCAAATTTGGAAGGTACCTAAAGTCAAGAGACCTAAACTCAATAAAGGCATTAAAATCAATATACCTTTCCCATGATTACAGTCTGTTAACTAGTCAGAGTTTAAATGATGGTGCCTCCTGAAAAATAAATGTCTTGCTAGCTTGAATGTGATATTTGAATTAAGTCATTATTCATTAATGACTTAATTCATTAGAAATAGTCTATTGATTTCACAATCAATAAAACATTCACAAATTACTGAAAAGAGGATTTATTAAAATTATTTTTATAGACATTTTCAGTGATATCAAATGGAATAATGGGTCAGGTAAAGATTATTCCATATAAAGTTTTCTTATGTATTGCAAAAATAAAATTTATTATGATGGTATGTGTATTCATAATAACAATTAAATTTCTGATCCTAAAATGAATAATGTTGGATACAAAATTTTTAAAATATAGAATGTCTAAAAATTAGCACAAATTTATGAGTGGCTACATCATATTCCAAATAAATACACAAACACATTTACATGTACACACAAATGTATGTATGCACATGTGCTTTTAAATTAAGAGTTATCATTTATTTTTTTGAAATTAATTTAAAAATTTACAACTTCCCTCTAATTATTTCTAAGAAAATATAAATAATTTTTAATTCAGACTTAACTTTTTTTTAAAAAAATAATTATTTTATTTTTTTTTTTTCTTGTTTCAGAACTTTGTTTGTTTGTATTTATGGCCGGCTCAGCCTGCCCTCAGGGCAGGGCTGGCTCAGCATGTGGTGCCAGGGATCGAGCCGCGGTCCCTGCAGCCGCCCAAGCTTTCCTAAGCAGGCGCTTTAGACCACTGAGCCATCCTGCCGGGCCCCGAGACTTAACTTTCTATTATGAAAATTTATTTTAAAGTGCACAAACAATAAAGAATAATGTAATGAAACTGACAATACCCATCACTCATTTCAACAATCATTTATCTAATAGTGCCTTATTGATCACTGTCATTGCTAATTTTAATATATTAAAGTACACTAACAACTATATCAACTAAATATATATTGTAAGGAGGAATGAGGTTAGCTTTTTTTTATAACTATTTCTTGTTAATGAAAAGTTGAATCCATGTTTCTATAAAAGCATATAGTCCTTCATGTATACATTTGTAATGTTGCAGATTACTTGAATTTATGACATATAATTTATTTAGTTCCTCCCACATTGTTGAGCATTGGTCCTTTTATTTCACCATTCTAAGTTCAGTTTTAATTTGTCTTCTTCTCATGAGACCTTCGCACATATTCATCATAATTTTCTTACAATAAATTTCTAGAAACTCATTTTTTCTCAGAAACCATAACTCTATGGCTTTGTTAATATATGTATTTGGAATGTATGTATATGTGTGTGCATGCACGAATGTGCATTTGACATCAGGTAATATTTAAACTGAAGAGGTTACTATTAATTGATTGAACATTGAATTATTCATTAAAGGAAATCTGACAGACAACTTCCAGATTGAATATCTTGCCCTGTATAGCTAGCATGGACCTACAATTTGTAAGAACATTTGTATTTTCTTTATGATGTGTGCAGTGCTGTGGAAAATAATCAGACTGCTGAAATTATCCTTGCAAGTATGAACTAATTAGTTTTTCCAATAAGCCTATTAGCTGGACAGTATTATTACTACTCTATCATTTTGAAACTATGCTAATGAAACAGTAATGTAGATGTCCTGGGGCCATGTCCTATTGATCTTTTAATGCAAATGATCAGAGCACTGAGATTGGACACTTATGCAGATCTGGTTTCTAGACAAGCTTCTACAAAAGAAAATAATAGAAAAAGCATCCAGAGCAAGGAGTTGAATTGGAATTGGTTATCAGACTATGATGAATCAATAACTAATAAATACTCATAAAAGCAGGAACCTATCAAGCAACAGACCATAAAGATAGAGTCAAGGTTCTGCATCCATTTAAGAGATAAATAAATAAAAATGAAGTAACATGTCTTCTGACAACATTAGCTTCACTTATTCCTTCCGGTTTATCAGTTAAAGTAATGTTCAATAAAAATATTATGACTTTTAATTCCTGTAATAAGTGTACAAATGTGAGTGATAATTAGTAAATAATTGTCTTCTAGAATTTGGCTTAGTTCTGAAGAAAACATTTCTTTCACTTATAATTTCAGCTTTGTTTTTCTTCTATCTATTAGTCAGTATATGCTGACATATTTCAGAACAATAACAGAATGAAAAGTTTGTTCTACTCTTAGTTCTTTGTATTCCAAAGATTTCTTTCAGTACTGCAAATCTATTTCCCTAAGAAGTGATTTAGAACATCAAAACATCACAGAAACGGAATGTTCTTTGCAAAATTTGGTGTACGAGTCATCAAGAGCAGGTGGTTGATTTAGAGATGCTTACATTTGAGTAATAAACTAGGCAATACTAGATTTGGAAGTTGTGCAAGGAATGGGGCAGGAAAGAGGAGAATCTAAGAAGCAAAAGGAGAGGATTTGAAAGATGTTTCCAAAGCCCACTTGTCAGGTGTCTTTGTAAGTACCACTTACTACTTTCCCTGAAGTATAGGAGAATAGAAAATGTCTTTATTCATAGAGATCAGCGCACATCTTCAACAGAGGAAGTACACAGCACTAAAAGCTGCAAAATTGTGCATTTCCTCAATGAGAACAGTGTGGCAAGAGGTCAAACTCTAGGCAGTTTGAGAGGCAAGACACAAAGCCAATTCCTACCTTTCATTCCTTGGAAGAAACTAGAAATTAAAGATAACTTCTCACATAAATATGGCCTAGGCTGAGTCCATTATAGATATACTTTAGAAATAAATGATTCCCTATGAAAACATTTTTGAGGAGTTTATAAGCTACATGCATGCACAGTATGGATTTCTATAGTAAAAGGACTTGTTGAAAATTAAAATTTCATACAATGGAGATAGCTATGACTTCAGGAGGACATCTTATTTGTAGATAGTGCTTAGAGGTATTAGCGTAAATATCACTGTTTCACCATTAATTTCATTTGATAGGTATAGAATTAACTAAGTTGGACCAGGAAGGCACAGTAAATTATGAAATATTAAACTACAATAAAAGTAGTATAATATTAATATGCTGGATTCTCTGTGTTCTGCAAATAGTTTTTTTTTTCATATATAATAGATAATAAATAGAGATACTGTGGTATTTATGGCCCATATTGCAACTCCCATTACATCTTGTTAGAATATTTATTCTAGCACATATGAACTTCTCACCAACCCATGTGCGTGAGGAAATTAGAATGAACTCTTAAAAATGTAATGCAGATGCGCTAATTCTTTATTGGGTATCTTTCAGGGTCTGTATAAGGATTAGTTGGAGTAACACATGAAGAGTGCTGAATGTGGGGCCTCACGCCTGGGCGCTGTCGTGGCCACAGCTGCAGGAGCAGGAGGAGCTACTTTTGCCATCCTCAGCGTCCTCATCGTCCTTTCTAACCATCAACAACTGCAGATCTATGTTGGTTCAGTGTGGGTACGCTGGTGACAAACACTAAGCATAATCTAAGGTTTAATGAAAGTATCCTCTTACTCTTTCAAGGTTTCTGTGCCAAGATGTGAGTTTTCTGATTAAGAGACAAAAGTCTATCACAGAGCAAAAGCCGTAGAAGTTTCATCATTATTTGTATAATTTTATCTCTCCTCAGCTGCAACTCAGCAGAGTAACACAAAGGGCCTGTATATATCATATCAGGCTCCTGGAAGAATATAATACAGGCTGAGGTGGCTCACACAACAGAAATTTATTATCTGACATTTAGGAGGCCAAAGATTCCAAGCTCTTACTACCATGGGGTTGGTGACTGCTAGGAGATCCCCTTCTGCATTAGAGGAAGGTTCCTTCTGACTGTATCCTTGCATGACACATAAGACAAAGAAAGATTCCTCTTTCTTCCCTTCTGAACTGGTCACCAGTTTTATGAGTATATGTCCAGATACAGTCATATTGAGGATAAGGGTTTCAACATCATCATCACAGAAGCCTCAGATCAGTCCAAATTCTCAGTTTAGTCCGTGACACTCTGCGTATCTGCAATAGAACGCTCTGCTGGAGAGATCTACTGGTTGTTGAGCTTTGTTGATGTTATGAAGAGTGGAAGGAAGGCTGCCCTGTGTCTGCAGGTAAACATCCCACCTGCCTCGCATGGTCCTTACAAACACAATACTGAGAGACTCTGAGACACAGGCAAAGCACAGACAAGGCTTTGCAGATCCAACCAAAACAAGAAGGGAAATTAGTGACTCATGGTGGACTACTGCTTCCAACAGCAACATAGAACTCAATCTCAGCCCCTCGTGCTTCTGCATGTCCAGGATTATCAATAGAACCTCAGATTCATCGTAAACCATCCAGTCTGCCATGCATGACTTCACTGTTTTATGGTAGAAGGTTGAAGAAAGAACGAGTACTCCCTGGTGCTGAGGTGTTAACAGTGACTCAGGGAACAAAGAGTGATTCAAACTGAACGAGGAACAACAGGAAAAAGAAATGTACTCTTTTAGTCTCTGCCAGCTTGGCATTAAACAGCTGACTCCTTTTCCAAATGAAACTGCTAAAAAGGAAGAGGCAAGACACATGGAATGACTATTTGTTGGTTGGATTATTTCTTTCCTTGAGTGTTTTATGTGAACCATAACATTCTGTTCTCAGAAACAAGTGGTCATTCCAATCAGGATCTGGCATGATCTTGAAAGCAATAACCACACTGTCTAAACTAAGCAGACTGATATAAAAGAACCCACTTCTTTTTTGGATATTACAAGTTTATTCTTAGCAATGCATTAAAGAGAAAAAAGTCTTACAGCAGTAGTACACTAGCTGGTATGTCTCTGAAAACATTTTAAACACTAAATATTACTGTTCTTCAACATTTAAGAAATTTCTTTCAGTAATCATACTTCATTGGTGCTTACTCAATAAATGTAAGCCACTAATTTTGCACAGATCAAATCACTGAGCAAAGTGAACTGCTAAAGGGCATCAGAAAATCTCTTGTCTTTTATCTATTATGGGTCTTAATAAGGTGCAGTCTTATTAAAGTGACACTGAAAGTTTTAAAGTGATACTTTGATTTTAATAATTTTGTGAACTATATTAATAATTTAATGGTAAACCAGGTTCACTCTCTTTGTGCATGTTAACAACGGTGGTACTCCATGTATAAAATTAATAGAATAATTATCTTTGTATATTTTTCTTTCCCTGCTGTAATTTATTTAACAGTTTCATCCTGTGTGTCTATTCTCTCTGTTGCTCCATTACTGGGCTTAGTAATCACTATGAGGTATGGGCACTTCTTGCTTAGTTAGTGATCACTAATGATGTTGCTTTAGTTAGATTGAAAAAACCCTAGATTTTATGATGTCTTTGCATGCTTGTGGGAAAAATAAATCCCATTGATTGTGTGATTTGTGGTATGGGTTTGATTTTTAACCAATGCATACTTAATATTATTTCTTTATATTTTTCTGCAGAATTTTTTCTATGATTCTGTATTAGAAAAATATTAATGTTCAGAATCCTTAATATTCTAGGGGCCCAGCAGGATGGCTCAGTGGTCTAAAGTGCCTGCTTAGGAAAGCTTGGGCAGCTTTAGGGACCGCAGTTCAATCCCTGGCACCACATGCTGCGTCAGCCCTGCCCTCAGGGCAGGCTGAGCCAGCCATAAAAATAAATAAACAAACAAACTAAAGTTCTAACAAGAAAAAAAATAAATAAATAAAATATTTAAAAAAAAAAAAAGAATCCTTAATATTCTAATAAAATCACTAAAAGACAAAAAGTTTAAACCAGGAGATATGTGGAGCTCTAGTTCAATCTCAACTCTGCAATAAACAAATAGAACATAAGGTTGAAAACTTCATGATATACAAAGACAACATACTTCTTTAAATCAAAAGATAAATCAAACTTCAGAACAACAAAAATCAAGGAATAAATATTTTATCATACAAGGATAGAAGTTTCTTACTGTAAGAAAATATGATAACCCCAACCTTGCATTCACCTATCACAGAGCCTTTTAACTCTGCACAACAAATCTGATCAAATGCAATGAAAAAATAGATCAAGGTGAAATTATACTCAGAGAGTTCAGCACATATCTCTTAATAATTCAAATAAGAATCAAAATAAATCATAAGGTTATAAAGTATTTGCTCAGTATCGTACAGATCACTCCATTTCAAAGCATAATACATGTCTTTCAGGGACAAGAGAAACATTTACCAAGTTAAAATATATTTGCGAGGCAAGAAACGAAACACATTAAATTAAATATAATTGGAGTTTTAAAAAGTATTTTTGAATATAAATATTAAATTAGAAATAACTATTATGAAAAGTAAATGAGAAGTCTATTCCTAAAACGTATGAAAACTAGACACCATGCTACTAAAATATTTAAATTAAATTATTTAGATAAAATGAGCCAACTCATTTTAAGGCTAAAACTATTAAAAGTCATACTAAAGGGCCAGTGAGATAGCTTGGAAGAATAAATTCCTGCCCAACAAGTTTAAGAACCAGGGTTCAATTCCTGGCACAACATGCCACACTACAGGTCTCTAAACACAGCGCTGAGAAAGCTGAAAATAGGAGGATCACTGTGAGTCTGAGCTGTATATTGAGACTCTGTACCAAATATGTTACTGGCTCAGAGGTCTAAAGAACCTGCTTAGGCAAGCTTAGGCCACCGCAGGGACTGCATCACGTGTTGTGCCAGCCCCACCCCCAGGCAGGCGGAGCCGGCCATAATTAAACAAACAACAACAACAACAACAAAAGTCATGCTGGAATAAAGCAGGTAACATAAACTGGCTAATAAGTAAAATTTAAGCATGTAGACTCTATACTTTAAAAATCTTCCTAAAAATGAAAGAAAAATTGATGGTTAGATACCGTAATTGTGTAAGAGATTCAAAATTAAAATCATCATCAAGAAAACTTTCCATGGAAATAATACTGAAGTTTTTCTAACTTATACCACAAGGACATCATTGCACTAATAGCAAAATATAAAAAGAGAACGTAACTATGCAGAAAAAGTGCTCACCAAAAGATTAGAAAATAAACACAGCTGTATATAGAAAGAATTATGAAAACTACCTTTCATGAATAAGCAGAGTTTATGTCTGCGATGGAAAGCTGGCTCGTCGCTTGAAAACTGTAGTTCAGTGCATGAGCAGATTGAGCAAGAAAGACTACTTAATGAATCAGTATACGCGAGAAACACATCGGACAAAACTTGATCTCTCCTGGGTTTAACGACAAATAACACATTTAAAAAATAATAATAGAGGGCCAGCCAAATATCTCAATGGAGTAAAGCACCTTCTTAGGTAGACACAGTGGCCTAGGTTCAATCGCCGCCATTCTGTTCAGCCCTTGGCCCTGCAGGACGCGGAGAAGGCAATTGAAACTGGCCATGGTGATGCGAGCCTGTCTCCCAGCGCTTGGCAGGCTGAGCACAGGAGGACCAGCACAAGTCCGATCGACGTAGTGAGACCCTGTAGACCCTGTAGACCCTGTCCTAAATACGGGGGTGGGGGGGAAGGAAAAAGAAAAAAAAAAGGAAAGAAAAATCCTTCAATCTGAGAAAATCTACAACATATTGTACACTAAAAACTGAGTAAGATTAGAAATTATGCCCATGGGGCTGGAGAAATAGCTTCATGGCACAAGTGCTAGCCTGGCAAGTGCTAAGGTCGTGAGCTTTATCCCCAGTCCCACAAAAAAGAAAAGAAAGAAAGAGAGAGAGAGAGAGAGAGAGAGAGAGAGAGAGAGAGAGAGAGAGAGAGAGAGAGAGAGAGAGAGAGAGAGAGAGAGAGAGAGAGAGAGAGAGAGAAAGAGAGAGAGAGAGAAAGAAAGTAAGAAAGAAAGAAAGAAAGAAAGAAAGAAAGAAAGAAAGAAAGAAAGAAAGAAAGAAAGAAAGAAAGAAAGAAAGAAAGACAAATTACGCACAGAAGTTCTCTCAGCGCAGCTAGACAATAGTGCTCTGAAATTATGACTAGTGGAGTAAGACTAATGAAATAAATGACATTTTCATGTTATGAAGTAGTAAATAAAAATATCCTTATTTGTTGGTGACAGTTTTTTCCTTGTAGAAAATGCCAACATATTTTCCAAAATTTTCTTATAAATGAATAAGCGTAGGTAGACTCAAGATGCTGGATCAATTTTAAAATTTAGCTACCTGTTCTGCACGGACATGAAAAACAGAAAACAATTTTCAAAACTTTGAGAAAAATCTGTTGGAATCTACCAAAGATTTAACAAGAAAAGATAACACGATGCTTTTGGACTGACACACTGGTGAAGTGTCACCTTTCTCTGAACTGATCGTACCGTTTTGCATAACCTACACATCACCCTAGCACAATGTTTGAAGACACAAAGAAGCTGATTTCACATTCGCAGAGCTAAGGTAACTGGAATAGACAAAAACTGTGAAGAAATTCCACAAACTTGGAGGAAATGTAAGCTGTTTTACGATTTTTGGTCCGGTGCCAAAAGAAACGATGAGAAGACTCAGTGAATGTAGCTTCAGAGGACTCACTGAGATTTCTCTTCCTTGGTGAGCCCAGAGCCGCAGAAGGCTCTTCTTTTTATTTAGCATGAAAAAAAAAAAAAAAATGGCTAAAGAGTATACGTCACTACTTTAGTAGACACAGCATATTCCAGACATGTAGCTCACGCCAATGCTAACAGACACGCATAGCTCACGCATGTGCTTCCAGACACGTAGCTCACAAATAATACTTTAAGCAGGGGAGAAGGCAACCATTGGGGTCACATAGCAGATAAACAAAGAACAGGGCATCCATGGGAAGAGCCGCCATCCGCAACCTTGAGCCCCAGCTTTCCAGGAATCTCAGGCAACAGAAGACAGCCTCCCCCCAGGGCCCTGTCTATAATTCAAGGACAGTGTACCCACAGGCGGAGCTCCCCCCTAAAGCTTCAGGCCTCAGCTTTCCTAGACTCCTGAGCAACAGAAGGAAGGCCTACCTGGGTTCTGTCTATAACTCACCACTTCTAGGGACACCAACTGGTCTTCAATCTTATCTCTACATCACTAGAGCAAGCTTTGCTACAAATTATGCTAGGAAGATACAGTATAAAAGGATAGTGTTGGTGATGGCAAAGCTTGCAATGGGATGGCACATTACAGACATTTCAGAGAAACAATGAAAATGTATAACCCATGGCTACTTAACGACAATACAAACCAATTCCAATCATATTTTTACTTTAAAATGAAACTGGGTGAACTGTACATGCACATTTAGAAAAATACAGAAGCCAGAATATCTGAGAATATTAAAAAAAAACCCGTATGTTATAAGTCATAAATATATTTTTAAAATTGTAAGCCAAGTGGTAAAATACAAACTTGCAAAACTTATAGAAGTGGAAGAGATCATAGAATACACGCATGGCTTTAGCAAATTTTGGTGAGAGACAAGGTTGGTATTTCTGTTGATCATTTCTTTTATTTACAGTAGTTTTCTGACTTTCTATAATTGTACTTGTCTACGTTTACTTTGTTTACCTTTCTATTTAAAGCTTATTTAAAATGCCTTGCCAAGTAGCAATGTCTTGAAATTCTTTTCTTTGTATTTTCTACTACCAATTTCATACGTTTAGACCTTTGAAGAACTTTGAACTATTTTGTTACAAACGTGACAAAAAATACAAATAGTCAAATCAGTCTTTGCAATAGAGACAGGTTTAGAGGCATCACAATACCTGATTTTGAAGTATATTATAAAATTATAATGTCCTAAATAGAATGGTGCTGGTGTAACTTCCTACTCAGAGATCTGTGGAAAAGATCAGTGAACCAACTGATTTTCAACAAAAGTGGCATGAATACCCTGGAAAAAGGAGAACCTCTTGAACAAATGGTACTGGGAAAACTAGTATATATGCAAAAAAAGGGAAAATTGTCTTAAGAGGATTCTCAGTTACAAATTGAATTATGCATACTGACACACCCACACCTTATGCATACACTCTTTTCTTCAACTTTTGAAGATATAGATGCTAAAAGGAAGCTATCCCACCAAATTGTAAAAATGTATGCTGGTTATCTGAAGCAACAACCAGGGAAGTGGCCTAACAGAACAGAATAAATAGAATGCAGACCCAAGTGAAGAATCAAAGGCAGGATACCGGGCTGGGGAAAACGTTTGGCAGTTTAAGCCTCTGCCTGGCAAGCCCAAGGACCTGGGTTCAATCCCTGGTACCACATGCAACCCTGGGCCAATTCACAAAAACTGAGCATGGTGGCACATGCCTGTAATCCCAGAGCTGGATAGGCTAGCACTAAAGGATCACTGTGAGTCCAAGCTGTGCATTGAGACTCTGTACCAAATAAATAAATAACGATTTTAAAAAAATAAAATAAGGCAGAGTATAACTCAGTGGTACAAGTGGCTGGTCGGCAAGGGCAAGGTCCTGAGTTGGATTCCTGGTACCCGCAAAAGCAAAGAACGAGAGAAAAACAGCAAACTTGAAGATTATTTATTTTAATTGTGGTGGGAAATCATGATATCATCGTGAACCATAAAATGACATGGTTAAAAAAAAAAAAAAAAAAAAAACGTCCAGCAATAAAGATGACATAGGACTAAGAGAGAGGTTCAGAAAATGCTCTGGGCATCTACTTTTGGTGGTTTTTCTGCTGAGGGATTTATACACACTGTTTTCTTCTTTTTTTTTTTTTTTTGAGACAGGGTCTTGCTATGCAGTTCAGGCTGGCCTTGAGCTCACTTTGTAGCCCAGGCTGGTCTCGAACTCACACCGATCCTCCTGCCTCAGCCTCCCAAGTGCTGGGATTACAGGTGTGCACCACCACGCCTGGCTTCGCGCTGTTTTCTTAACCATCTGAAAAATCCTTGGCATAGTGAGGTTGTGTCACTTTCTTAAGGACAGACATCAAGTAAGCAGTTGAGCAGAGCCTGGCACTGAGTTCTGTGAAGTCGCCTGTCCTGAAATGATAAGGTAGAAATATGGATGAGTAATTTATAAGCAGAACATGACAAGACTTATCAACAAATAGATACATTGAAAAGGATGGAAAAAGAAATCACATCACCAAATAAAGACATGAAGCAACAGAATTCAAATGAATGCAATGGCTTCAAATTATAAGCTTGAGAATATTCTCTTGAAATATGAACTTTAGGAGGGAGAGCTACGATTACTGGCAGACACAAAGGAAGTGTGTATTTTAGCATTGGATATTAGAATTTGAATTAACATTAAAGATCCTTATGGAAATATGTGTAACCGAGTTGTTACACTTGAAACTATGGGGCTAACGTTTAGTGAAAATTTGGATTTTGTGATTTAAATCTCGTTTGTGTCCACAGCAAAGAAAAATATTAACCTTTTAAAAAATAGCTTTAGTACAGGGTTTACGGGGTCTCACTACATAGATCAGACTCATAGTAAGGCTCCTGTTTTCAGCCTCCCAAAGGCTGAGGTTTTAGGCATGCGCCAACACACCCAGTCTCAATTACCACCTCAGGGGCCAGGGCCAGTAAAGCTTGTGGTACCAGGGACCGAACCCCAGTCCCTGCGCCTTGCGTGAGCAGGCACTTTTATCTGCTAAGCTATCTGGCTAGCCCTCCATCATTTTTTAAATTGTTAGATCCCTCGTACTTGCCTCTTAGATGTTCAATGCATATTTCTTGAAATAAATCACTAATTTTCACAAAAGATTTATAGGGAATCTTATATTTATAAATATCTGCGAATATGTGCTTTGCAAATAATTGTTTAACCTAAATGGAGGCGTTTATCTTAAATTACTCACATCTTCAAGGGTAAAAACAAGATTTATACTGACACACCCTTGACAAAATTCTAAATTCAAGTACAAGAAGAGCTTTGCAGCCAATCTATTACTTCTTACCCTGATTGGACTGTTAAAATCTTGCAAAATAAAAGATTTCTTTAAGCACACTTATTTCATAAAATGCTTATGCATTGTACTTTCTTTGTTTATTCTAAGAACCTCTGACTAATTGTTTAGAACACCTGCTTGGGAGGAAAAAGCTATTAATAAAAGATTTTGCTTTTAACTTTTTGTCGATACTACGCAACATCCAACGCACTATTTTAGCACTGCATGGTTTGCTTAAATTATGCTACAGAACAAGTGCACGTTTGTTGTATATTTTTCTCAGTATTTTAATTTAAAAACTATTGTGTGTTGTAAAAAGCTCCTTATTTAGTCAGCTCTCTTCTCTGGAAATGCTAATTTGCTTACACATTGTCTTACTTTATGCAGCAAAGTCAATCTCCATTGCTTCTGGTGCTCAATTTCTATAGACATCACTTGGACATTGGAAGACGTCGCATCATTCTACGAAGCTTAATAATATCCAAAGGGACATGTAAGTAAATTCTCATCATAACATCTTTCTAAACAGTTTTCGGGAACATCAGGAAACCACTCTTCCTTCCTCCACTTCTGGTTCCACATCCCCATAGGAGGGCCAATTATCTAACCAGCCACCTGGAAAACTTTCAGTTCAGTATTTCTCTAAGCGAGCCTAGGCCTGGTGGTGGCGAGGCATGGTGGAGTGGTGCTAAATAAAGTTCTCTTACTGCAGGAGCACATATGATGGCACGTACAGCATATTTATGTCCCTGTAAATGGGCTTGTCTCTTTGGGAGTAGCCAACATTATTTTTGTGCAGAGTAAATTAATCCTCCAACCCACCTGCCATTCTTACTTTGAAAGAAAACCTGTGACAGTGGCCTTACTCAAGAAGTCACTTTGTGAATTCAAACAGTGAAGATTCCTGCATCTGATCCTAACTTACAGATTTATGTCTGGACGCTTGGTTGTGGTTTTGATTGAGGCTACAAATTTTTCTTTCCTATTTAAATTGACCTTCTCAACATGGCATTCTATGATGATATATTACATTACTTCCAAATATTTTCACTGACCTTAACTTGATGAAAAATAAACAACTTAATATTTTTCTTCTGGTTTAAATATTGTGGGCCTGCCAGATAGTGCACTTTATTGGCACCCTCCTCTGCTGCATGACATTGGACCACATCAAATCAAATTATACCTTTTTATATAAGTAAATGAGGAGAATAAATCACATTTTAGATGAACCCAAGATAGAACTGCTTAAAATAACTTTATTTTGTTTTGAAGGTTTTTGTCTTTTTTTGTTTTTATTGGGGGTTTGGCTTTTTGGTTGTTTGCTCAGTAATTTTGAAACACATTAAGATTCAGGCATCTTTTGTTTAACAAACCACAGATTTTAAGATCATTTCTACCTTTGTTTTGCTTGTTTTTTTCTTCACATATCTTTGTGTTTGTTTGTTTTGTCTTTTTGAGACAGGGTCTTGCTGTGTAATTCAGACTGGCCATTGAGCTCATTTTTGTAGTCCAGGCTGGTCTTGAACTCACACTGATCCTCCAGCCTCAGTCTCCTAAGTGCTGGGATTACAGGATTACAGGCATGCACCACCACATCCGGCTGTTTTCTTTTTTTCTATACCTAAGTCAACTATGAATATAGATCCTTGACATAAATATTTTAAATATTATTGGAATTAAGATATTCTAACAGTCAAACTAACAGCTTATTCAAGCTGGCTCTAAATTCCTGCTCAATATGATTGTCTTAATGGTGATTTCACCAATGTGTGTACGTGAATGCCAAAGTTTATGAACATGGAATGTGATGAAGATAATCAAAACAACTTTCAGAGTTCCAAAAGTATGAGTGGAAGAAAAACACAGTAACCTAGGGTTAGAAATATTAGAAAATATTGGTGACTTCAGATACTGGTTTTGAGAAAAGTTGTTAAATGTAATGCAAACAGAGAGAGTGAAAAATGTGAGGTAACCGTGGCACAGAGCGGAAGCAAGAGGAGAGAAAGGAAACGAGCAGAGAAAACGACATGCACTGCCCTCCTCTACCGCAGACATTATCATAAACCTTTTTAAAAGCAATCAGTGATGCAGTGAATCACGATATTTCCTAGACCGAAGGTTTTAAGCAATGTATCAGCACTCTACCCTGCTCGCTTTTTCCATCATATTTTCTGTCAATTCTGCTTTCCCACGCTTTCACCACAGCACAAGACTTTAGCCTTGCTGTCGCTCTGTTAGTGATCATACGCTACTTTGTCACCTAGTTTCCTCATTATGCTTCAACACATAGTTCGGCTGTCAACTTTCACAAAATCTTTTTGACTCACCCAGCAAAATCATTTTTTTTAATACCTTGAATCCTTTTAGTTATTCCATTCATGTACTTTTCCAACCATTTTTTTAAATGTAACTAGATTTTTCATCATGTGAGCTTACTAGGGTTTACAACATTTTTTCCTCATGGACTTCTATCTGTTCCATCTTACATATTCTTTCCTTGCCTCTTTATAACGATTCAAACACATGCCATGTTTCTTACTTTGGTAACTTAAAAATTCTATCCATTTCAGTTCACTGCTTAAAACATATATGTGGCTAACCCGCCATTTGCACACTGATCTCCATTGCTAACCAGATTTTGGCCCAAGTGCACTCAAGTAGGCTACAAAGCACTCTCCTCTCTTGTCTGTCTTCCTCAGGTTTGCTCCCCGAAACCCACACATTTCAATATCTGCTCAGAGAAATAAGAGGAGAAGGTGAACATCTCTTTACTTAACATGGGACGGAAATAGGCATCACTTGCAATTTTTTTTTCTGTTTTTCATAAACCATTGTCTTAATTGCTTTATTCTTCCTAAGCAGGAACTAACCTGATTTCTCTGGCCCAGATTTCTGAGCCTCTATTGAGCGGCTGGAGGTGGCCCGAGGTTTTTCAAGGGAAATGTCCATCTCTTTCTCATGCTAAAAGGTGGGGAAAATGTGGAAAAGAGATTCCTCCTCCTTTTCTGATTCCTCTCTTTCCCACTCTCCAGTATTTCCCAGTTCCTTCTGTATTTGTATAGTATGGGAGCATTTTGATCCAGTCCATTACATGACCAATCTCAACCTTGCACATGAAAGCATAATATTCATAAAAATAATCCTGACCATTGTTTGTCTTTCATAAAAAAAGTTAAGTATTCGTCTCTGCTCAGTGCCTTGATTTCTTTTCTAGTATTGGGAATGGAGTCCAGAGCTTTACAAAGGATGATCAAGTACTCTACCACTAATATCTATTCCTTACTTGTTTTAAGTGTCTTTATAAGTTTTTAGTTTTCTGGTTTAGACAGAGAGAGAGAAAAGGAAGACAAAGAATGGCAAATGAAATAGTTTAAAAAGTAGAGCTAATTCTTAGGATACTTTCTTTCTGATTTATGAAACACTACTTTTCATCTACTGGTCTTGCCAATATAACTGCTGATTTTTAATGATGGGAAATTTTTCTACTCAACAATTTCACTATAGGTAATAAATATTTATCCTTGTATCAGGGCAGGTATAATAACTCATCTTTATTATTTTCAGTTCTCTTCTCAGAATTTACATGACCAGAAAGGAATCTATTGCAAAAAAATTAGAAAACTCACGGAATTTCTAGAATGACCAGGGAAATAAGTTTCAAGGCCACTTATGAGGAACAAAACATAAGTAAACACAACAGCTTTCCTGGAATTGTTCTTATAAAAAAGCGCTCTGCCAATCTACAGTACTGACCACAAAAGAAATCTCTGATTACTCATTCCCGAAGCATGCCCATCTTCCCATACTAAAAAGTAAAACAGCAACTGTAATAAAAACGAAAGGACTCACCCTGCATTTCAACTATTTGTCGCGCAAATGAAATGTTCTCACAAGGAGATTATATCTCACTAAATACTACAAGCACCACTATGTAACAAATTTTCTGTGCACAGTTTGGTCATAGTCTCAGTTTGATAGCATTAACCCATATGTTCTTACATTTAACCATTGTTTTTATAGTTGATATAAAATAATAAGAGACTAGGCTTGGAAATTATGCCTACGACTAAATATACATGTAATTGAGGAATAATAAATTATTTTAAAAGAATAAATTATGAGTCTTGTTATATCTTACATTTCTAGAATTGTTGATAGGAAAACAGACACGGTTTGTTCTACCAGTATAAGCAATAAACATTGCATTTGCAAGCCCTTTAATTGGTGAGAAAACAAGATATCTGTGCAGTTTTTTTGTATACAATTGATAAAATATTTAATTGATATTCCCATTGACATTGAAAGCTTGCTTGTTCCTATTCTTCTGTGTAGTAGTGCATGGATATCATTTCCTAATTAAATAAAGATATTTTCCCTTCTCATGTAGTCATTCAGTGGTTTTTTGAAAAGCAAACAGTACCTGCTTAATTGCTTCAATATCTCGTTAAATAACAAGAACATACTTTTTTGCTGGAAATACTGACTTATTGTCTTCTAATACTTCTATACCTACATTATGCAAAGTCACAGGAATAGATAGCAAAGCAAAAACCAAAAAAAAAGTAAAACAAAGCAAAACAAAAGCATCTCGCTCTCTCTTGTACCTCCTGCTTTCCAGACCCCTCTATTCTGGCTCACCATACACTGTATGTTCTTTATGAACCTTTTTCACACTGTAGGAAAGACTTAAACCCTATGATACATTACATGCTATCCAGTTTATTACTGTGTCTTACATGAAGACTTTATTTTCTATAAAAATCAAATAGTTACTTGGTAACAAAATACGTTTATAAAGTTGGAATGAATCCCATGGGCTCTAAAACATTTCCTCAATACTTCTGCGGTAAAATGACTTATTTGGTTAGAAGCCCTGTTTTTCTTTGTTTTGGTTTTGGTGAGCAAGTTCAAGAAAACCTCATAATATTTCTGGCAGAAGCAGGAGGGAAAGAAAAACCCATATCTAGAATAAAAATCAATTCCAATGAGGAAGAGTCACTGCCCTTTTGAAATGAAATAGTCTAAAATAACTGACCTTTTTCCATATTCCTGGCTGGCCTCTCCAGTAGGGATATTGCTACATGAGGAGGTTTCTGTGTGTTCCTGCTCTCAGAAGCTTGGGTGCTCAGGAAAAACAATACCAAGAATATCTTTGAAGAAAGAAGTCCTGTATCCAAAATCCATATATTTTCCATGGGAAAGATAAAGAGACATTCTTCATGAAACATAAACTAAGAGCTTGTAAGAGTGCAAAAAGAATTTGCCTGACACAAAAAGAAACTCTTTCAAATGATGACTAAGAGATTCCTCTGCAGACAGAACCATCTGCTGATCATTCACATGAGATATGGAGATTTCAAATCGAGGACTCATTTACATAATTTCCCTTCAAATTTTGTCATTAATCTTCCAATGTATTCTTCCAAATCCCTGATCATCGAGTCCAAAACAAGATAGAGCTCATAAATTTAAATGGAACCACACCCTGCCCATCATTCTTTCTAGTCAAATAGAAAATTCTGTGCTTACCAAAGTTTTGCGTACAGGGAGCCTTTCTTCACTGCAATGACATTGAGAACCAAGGAAATGTATTTCTGGAGTTTTCTCCTCACTGCTGTCAGAAGACCATCTACTCTACCTACAGGAGGCTTCGATTTATTCGTCCCAGTAATTATACCCAGACAATCATGTAAGCCTGCCGTATAGGATGAGGAAGAAGAAGAAACTTAGAGGAGTGAGTACACAGACACAGTGGTCACGTGCTCATTGAACTTCCTTGCGCCCCCCATGTCTTGCTGAGTTTGTTCTTGTATATGCCTCTTCCATAGTATCTGAACATTAGATTTCTGTGATCATGATGGAAAGTTTGCATTGAGAATGCCTGGTGCCTAATGAATAACCTTTGAGCATCTAACAGAGATGAGAACTTTTTTTTTTTTTTTTTTTTTTCAAAATGATACAGCATTTTTTAAAGACTAGGTACACAGAGTGGTTTCTAAAACTAGGAGAAGGTTCTATGATCTCTTATTGGGGCTTGCCATGTGTGCCTGTTGGCATTCAAATTGGTCACACATTCCTTTTTCTTTTTTTCATATGTTTCATACAGGGTCTCACTGTACAGCTTGGACTCACAGTGATCTTTCTGTGCCCAGCCTCTTCAGTTGTGGGATTACAGGCATATGCCACCATGTCAATTCTCAATGGCTGACTCAGCATTCCTGGGTGCAGGGCCAGCGTGGTATGTAGGACTGGAAATCGAATCCTGGACTCTGCACTTGCCAAAGCAGGCACTTAGTCCACTGAACTATCTTGTTGGCTCTTGGTCACATATTCTTAAATTCACTAATTCATAAAGGCTAATAGACATACTTATTATGTTCACCAAATACTTACTGAGGAGAGGACCAATTAAAGCCTGATAAACTAACTATTCATTATATATCTTGAGATAACAAACAAGTCAAATGTCTATTTATTGTTTCACAGTTCAAACTAGTTCTGTTATGGTAGGTAGAATTTACACAAATTTTCATTTTAGAAACAATACATCAATATGTTTCAAATTAGTGTGTCCCTGGAAGTTTTCCTGTGTATTTGGAGCTCTCATTTTCTTAAGTGTTTATCTCTACCACCTGGTATGTATATATCTTATCAAAAGATCTAAGTAGTCGCCATTTATTTCTCAGATATTATTCTCATGTGTCATCAATGAAAAGAACTTGTTGGCTATACTTACAATTTTAAAATGATGAGGCACACCTCAGATGAAGTTCTGGCTGAGTAGAGAAATGACATCCAAAGTTAGACGCTATAAATATAGTATTTGCCCACTAAAGTGAATTAAATTCCATTTAATGTTCTCAACTTCCTAATAAAGATATCTAAATCAATATCTGTAAATCATGTGTCATGATAACATGGCAATGCGCTGACACTGTGAGCCAAGAAAGCTAACGTCATACAACATGCAAGAAATTAAAAGCATGAGTGTTACAATAATCTATCATTGTCCTCTAAGAACAATATCTTATATATGGGAACATTGGGTGACTTAAAAGGGGAGGGATAGATTGAAATTCCTGCATTTTAAGTCAATCTTCAACTTTATTACCTTACACATATTGACTTTCTCTGACTAAAGAAAAATATTTTTTATAGTACTTATTGACTTGTCTTTTATTGACTTAGTGCCTAGGGTCCAGTACCCTAAATCCAGCCTGTTTATTTGCCTTTCTACTTCACAAGTACTTTGGCAAATGAACATAAGTTCTTTTGAGTAAATCAATGAAGAAATCTTACTCTATACATTTGTGATGCTTTGAATATCTTCCTCCAATAGATTTGGCTCTTTAGTTTTTAACAATATGGAGTCTCTAACCTGGCAATAAAAGTCTTCTGGCAATAAAATCAAACCGTTTTTAGTTCAATTTAGATCTTTGTGGGACTAACGTTAACTTTTCTTCATTACTTTTTTTTAATGAGAGAAGTACTAATATAAATTAGGAAGTTATTAAGAGCTTTTCCTTTTATTGTAGTGTCAATGGCCCTAGCATGATTTTGAGAACAGCAAATACCTATTGGTAACAAAATATTCTGTAGCTCTTACTTATCATTATTGGAACTGGTATCCATTGCTTCTACCATGAAATAAAACCCACTTCTATGGTGATATGACCCATATTACTTTCTTCCCAAGGTAAAGAGAAAAACTGCTATCTTGCTTTTCAAAGATACTAATGCTATCACAGGTGCTTTGAAAGTAGATTCCTTTAGGACGATCTGAAGAATCTACTGGAGAGTAAATGAGTGGCATGTGTCTCTTCTCTGTGGCTTTGAGATAAAAAAATAATCAACTAATGAAGTAAGCAGTACAATGCTGCACTGCTCTGTCTAGGGACACTGAAGTCATAATTTTTACTATGTTCCAATATAAATAAATTCATCAATTATTATCTCACCCTTTTAGCTTAAAGGTCAATTCCAACCATGTTTAACAGTGATGTTTTTGTACAATCTTTCCCATTCAATGCTCTAACATTCCAGGGTAGCAAATTCAATTAACAATCATTATAGTTCAAGAGCAATCAAAATTAAATTCTGCATCTTACTCTTGGTGACAGCACACACAGCTCGGAAAGCTACATTTTTTCTTGCTTTATTTTAGTTTCATTTTTATTCAATCATAAGAAAGTACCTGGTAATAGTATAAACCCCTTTTCCTCATGAAATGTTTCTTGCATTTAGTAATGGCAAACCCATCTAACAAGCTTGTGGTCTTCCTGATTTTCATGATGATCTGTCACAGTATCTACTAGTCTGTTAACCTCCTGCCGTTATCATGACATTGATTTAAAATAAGGAAGAGGACAATGTAAGTGATTATGTGATATCCCATGCATCATTCACAACCCAGTGTGCCATTCTTTAATACTCTTTAGATCCTCAAAGTGTCAAACTCAGTCTAGCTGAGAAAACCACATCAAGGTTGTATATTTTTGAGTGTGGGACCCTTAAAAGCACATCTCTTCTGAATAAGATTCTTAGGTAGACAAACTATTATTTATTCTAGACATTGTTCAAACTATCAAGAGGTGGACAAGAAGGAAAAATTGCCTTCAAAGCTTAGAAAAAGCAACCACCAGTTCAGTGATCAATCGTTCAATATATTTTTACCCTTCATCAGCAGTCAAAATATCCACTAAGTTGCCCAGAATCTTATATGATTGCTACATTATATGCTAACTTTCCTAGGCTGTCGTATCCAGTTGGCTGATCAAACGCTAGTCTAGATATGTTTGTACAGGTGTACTTTTTCAGATATGCCTAACTTTTATAATCAGTTGACTATAAGCAAAGTTGATTTCTACCCATAATATGAGCAACCTACATCCAATACTTTAGAGACTTAATAAGCAAGAGTGAAAGTTATCCAAAGAAAAGTGTTCTTCCTCAGGAGTTTAAAATGGAATAATGTATACATTTGCAGCCTGGTGAAGTACTTTACAGGTTTAGGACTCAAAATTCTAATTTTTACTTGAATTTCCATCCTGGTGATTTGCCTTGAAGATTTTACACTTGCTAGCACTCTCAATTTTGTGGTACTTAATAGAATGTACATGAACTTATAAAAACACTTATAAGACTATAACATGTAGAACTCTACCTAACATCTCAGCCTTAGCTGTTATCTCACACTGCTTAGCTCTGTCTTCTAAATTTTATATGTTTGTCTACGGAAAACATACTAGATATAGTTGCCAAGGAATCTATAAAATGTACATATTAGCTTTATAGAGTTTATAGAAATTTTTAGTACATAAAAGGGAATTAGAAATAATATTGAGTGGGTCAGTTTGCACAATGTAACACATAGATATATAATTACTTATGTATTTAATATAATAAAGTTAATTTTCAAACAGCAAGGAAACTCAACCACCAAAGCTAGTTGTATATTTTAGCATGTAAGAAATGTTGTATTTTCCCTGTTCTCTCACTTACAAAGAATTTGAACTATTTGTTTCCTGATTGTTGTTTCATGTTATTAAATATAGCAGTAAGGAAAAAAGGAAATGGATTTAATAATTAGAATCTAAATTTTGAAGTTTGTTGGATGAGCAATGCAACCTAAGTTAGCGACCTGAAGAACTAACAGCCTGGCCTAGTCTCATGAACTGAGTTCCTGGTTAGCCCACAATACCAAGTACCATGCACAAATAAACACATAAATCTATACAGAAATAATCATCTAACTACAGTCCGACTTGTCCACCTATTAATACACAAAAGTGGCAGATACGTGGAGTTGCAAGAGAGAAGAATGCAAAGAGATGAAAGTGTTCTGGCCAAAGCACACACTTCATTGTTTTAGCTAGGAATGAAATGCATGGAACATATTCCTTTCCTTGAATGTTTAATTTGTTATCTGTTTATACATAGAAATTAGAAAACATTCCAAAACCCTAGCAGCAGTCTGTGCTTTCAGTGCATTTAAATGGTCCACTTTTATTGAACATTTTACTAAGCTTAGATAAATCAGAGAGATTATCCCAAAGCATTCAGCTCATTGTAAAAAACACCAGAGAGACCTTTAAAAGGATTGTAAAGACTCTCAATCAAACCAGTTCTCACAGAAAATGTGTTAGAGCACATAGGACATACTTAAAGAAGCTGAAAGCAGAACCCATTTCCACATCTGCCATTTAAACCCAGGCCTTTGTTGCTTCCATCCAGAATTCTTTAACAGCCTTCTACACTGTCACTCTTTTCTAGGCTTTCCTTTTCAATTCTACCTGAAAACAGTTTCCAGATTTGTCTTTAAAACTTATCTCATCCTACTCTTTAGCTAAAGAGAGGACTTAAAAGCCAAGAAACATTGGCTTGAGTTCAGATCTCACCACATACAATCTGGACTTGGGCAAAATGCAGGATTTTTTTTTTAATCTCTCTCTTCTCTCTGTCTCTCCATCTCTCCCTCCCTCTCCCTCTCCCTCCTCTTAACCCTCTCTCCCTCACCAATATTTGATAATATTTGATAGTCACTTTCATAATGTGTACTTCTTATAATAATCGTAAATAGAGGCGACTTTCAAAACATTATGAACAATTTTAATTATACATAGAAAATAGTAAGATGTTTTGAGCCTATCAGCCAAAATACCCAGGGTAAAAATCAACATACCTGGTAAAAGTTGATTGCAAAATTATACCTTCCTTTTTTTTTTTTTTTTTTTTTAGGACCGGGGTTCAAACTCACGACCTTGCACTTGCCTAGCAGACACTTGTGCCTCGCAACCATCTCCCCAGCTCCCTACCTTCTGATATATCTTTTTGTGACTGTATAGTTGATTTTTGAACTCTTGCGTAAAACAAATCCCTATGACATACACTCAAATTTCTCAGACTAAAGAAATGTTTGAAGTGGTAATGAATTTTTAAATTAATAATGAAACATGTGAAATCACAGAAGCAATCTCTATAAAATAATAGGACACAAAATCTCAAAATTAAATCAGGTGTTGTGCTTAGGCACATTGCATTCAAATTGTTGCAAAATGGAAGAAAAATAAAATGTTTTAAAAGCAACGAGAAAGCCGGGCGTGGTGGCGCACGCCTGTAATCCCAGCACTCGGGAGGCTGAGGCAGGAGGATCGATGTGAGTTCGAGACCAGCCTGGGCTACAAAAGTGAGCTTAAGGCCAGCCTGAACTGCATAGTGAGACCCTGTCTCAAAAAGCAAAAAAAAAAAAAAATAATAATAATAATAAAAAAAAATAAAATAAAAAAAAATAAAAAAAATAAAAGCAACCAGAAGAAAAATACAAACTACTTTCAAGAGTCAGAAGAACATCGGACATCTGCATATGAAAAAAGGAAAAGCTTAATGGCCATCTTATGGCATCTTAGAATCAACTTTCTCTTTTATGAGAACCTTATACTGTGCAATTATGCCTCTGAAACACAAAGGCAAATGATAAATAAACAAAATTTTACCAGTAGATCTGTGTTTTTAAACTTCTAGTGTGATTTATCTAATGAGAAAGAACATTGTACCAGGAGAATAGGCAGAAATTTCCAAATTACTTTTTTTTATAAAAAAAATAAGTGTGACTTATAGCTTATTAACTACTTATGTAACGAAATGCCTGAAAATAATGACACAGGAAAGGTGAGGAGAGTAAAAGGATCTGGTAAAACTGATTGTTTACATTGTACTATACTGTATTAAATCTCTATGACGTATTTTACACTAAAAGTAGTTACTGTAAAATAATTTAGTGGACTGAAAGAACACTAAATTACTTTGTACTACTACTACCTTGAAAGAGTTACAATATGTTGACAGTAAACATTTGATTGATCCACAAGAAATAAAACAAGAAAGAGAAAAGGAATGTTACACAGCTAGTAAAAACAGGAAAGAAATATGTTTTAAAATTAGACTCAGAAAAAAAAAGAAAAAAGAAAAAAAAAAAAATAAACTTAGACTCAGTATTAATAATCTAAATGTAAATAATATAAATAAACATCCGAGAAGGGCTTACAACAAGAATGTATAACAATGAAACAATTATCACTTTGTGACCACAATAAGGATCTATGTTGAAAGTATTTATTGAAGTTGAATATATCAATAGCCTTGGACCCAGTAATTTTGCTAGTAGGTAAGTATTCAACAAAAAGAATTCCTTATGTTTATCAAAAGATGTGTACAAAGTGTTTACATAATAAGGCAATCTATTCCACATGGATATCACAGGAAGATACCGAAAGAGATGTCCATCAAAATCTTAAAAATATTTTTCTGCTGTGTCAACATGGAAGCTACATTATGGTATTAAATATGATGCTTAATATACTAACAGATACAATGAACGAATTTTATAATTTTAAAAATACGTTCTCCTGAAAACCATGTTTCATGATGGAGGATGAAATTAATGACATAATCACAGAAAAAATTATCCAAGCATTCTTTTTCTTTCCCTAAAGACAATTGAACAGGGTTTGGGGACATAGCTTGGTGGTCTTGCCTGGAAAGCTCAAGGATCTGGATTGGATCTCCTATACCACACTGGTCCCCAAACTAGGCATGGCAGTACACGCCTATAATTCTGGAGCTGGGAGGTAGAGACAGGAGAATCACTGTGAGTCTGAGCTGTGCAGTAAGACCTTGTAACAAATAAATGAATAAATAAAAGATTTAAAAAATAAATAAAATAAAACTGAACATTTAAATTTCTGAAAATCCAGTCTTTTTTCTCAAGGAATCAAATGAAATTAAGCAAAACAAACTGTCTCATAACCACATTTATTTCACTGTCATATTTAAAGACACCAAATTTCCAGATCCAAAGTATTTTAATCATAGTTGCTAGTGAAAGAGTTGGTTAAAGGATTTTCACATATTTCTCTGCCTTAGTCCACATATAAGTGACTTCAAAACAGGAAAACTTGTCTCTCATAAGTGGGAATGAGATGACATTAAGCAAAAACTACCCTACACCTTGCAAGTAATGCAAACCCAAGCATGATTTCCTTTCTATATTCCTTTACTGATAGGTTTATAGATAATTTTATTAAGTTGGTCAATCTTCTGTAACACACATGTATGCTGTAAAACATCTGGTAAGGAAAAACAAAACACAGTCTTTGGCTTACTGCGAGCATAGTCAGGATATGTTTCTCAAGATAGTAGCAAGGGGCACAATTCTACAGTACAATAAGCAAAAATGTTTCCTCTGAAAAGCCAAGTACTCCCTCCTCAGAAATAAATTACTCTTGCTAGGGCCATCATAGGGCTCCAGAAAATAAGTAATTCACTTCGAAGAAATAAACTCTTGACTAAAAGGAAAAATGCTACAATGAACAAATTTCCAATTTCCACCACTTTCTGCTTCACTTTCCTTATTTAAAATGACAAAGAATAGAAGTTTCTTATTTTAAAAAATGGAGTTAATACTAGCCTACTCATTAGAAGTTTATGTGAGTAGAGTAAAACAGAAGTTTCTTTAGATGGCAAATCCTCTTGAAATGTAAAATGTCGAGTGCTCCAGGATTAAATTTATCTTATCCGTATTCATTTAAAATTTTCAACATGGCTTCCAATATACCTATACACTACACCTAGACACTACCTGTCAGGGTTTTGCCGTATTAGCAACAGGCTCAGGTGAGATTCAAGTTGAACAGGAAATATGTCAAGGTGGATGAGATTTTTCCCCTACTGTAACAGACAATTCCCTTGGGTGCCTCAGGGTGAGAATGAGTAATTAATGTCTTTTTCAATTGTGCAGTTGTAATAAAGTTAAATAGTTATATTTCTTTGTAATCTTTGTCATTTACTTTTGTGTGAACCATATTGAACAGGAAATTTAATGTTATTTGGCTCAGTCTTCAATAAAAAAAGTATGAATATCTTCTGTGAAGTATAGGAAGGATACAAAATTTATTTACCCATTGCTGGATTTTCAAATTACTTAAACAGTAGTTAATTTCATTTTGAATTTAGCTTGAGGCTCTCCTTCTCCCTGTCTCTCTCTCAAGTACTACCTATATCCCATCCTGGCAAAAATGAGTAGGGTAATGATCTATTTTGCTGTGCAGAAGAGAAATGAGACAAAAATCTAGCACTGCATAAGTGTTTAATATGCTGACATTTGGTCAAAAGGCTGAAATTGATTGTTGGAGACTCAGGAAGATAAAGGAGACAGAAGCAGAGTAAAATAGCACTGAATGGTATCCCCACTCATTAACTGTATGACCTTAGACAAACTTTATGAAAAATCCATATGTGAGCCTCAGGGTTTTTCATATCAGTGAAATGGAAAGTAAACATCTAATGCCAGAGATCATATTCCTAATAAGACACTACTGCTTTCCAATCTTTTTGTTCACTTTTGAGAAAAGACAAGAATTTTAAGAATATCGGTACATCCAGACAGGTCCTATTATACTTCACCAATAAATTATATCCAGTGCGGGTTGTGTGTTGGCTCATTCTACAGGGCAAACCCATCACTAAATATTGTCCTTATTAAAATTATTCATTATAAACTGTAAGTTACATTTAAATTCATTACTGTTAGATGGTATGTCCTTCAGGTTATTCATATCTATTATGTCAGTGTGTTTTAAATTACTATAACTTTCATAACTGTGTATCGCTTTCCAATTCTATGTTCAGTGATGTCACATTGGTCACAAGAAATGGCTTATAATTGGAACACTAACTTTACGAAAGTCTGAAAATGCTGCAAATCTGGGCTTGATGTCTGGAAGTTCTGAGGTAGAATTATGAAAGTAATAGGTATAATGTTTATTAAAATACAAATTGCATAGTGAATATCAGAATGGCAGTGTGAATAAAGCAACAAATCAGGCAGATACACTTCAATGTTCAAAGCCTGTTCACTTTAAAGTGTCACACCATGGGCCCGGCAGGATGGCTCAGTGGTCTAAAGCGCCTGCTTGGGAAAGCTTGGGCGGCTTCAGGGACCGCGGTTGGATCCCCGGCACCACATGCTGCGCCAGCCCTGTCCTCGGGGCGGGCTGAGCCAGTCATAAAAATGAGTGAATAAACAAGCAAAGGTTCTGAAACAAGAAAAAAATAAGTAAATAAAATAAAAATTATTTAAAAAAATAATAAATAAAGTGTCACACCCTTAGTGAGTGAATGAAGTTTTGAAATGTGTATTTTTTTTATTTTATTTTATTTTATTTTTACTTTGGCAACATTGTTTTAGTTCAGTTAAGATTTCTGATCTGAACCAGGGTTCGAACTCATGACTGTGCACTTGCCAGGCAGGCACTTGTGCCACAGAGATATCTCCTTGGCTCCAAGCTTTAAAGAACATTCATGTTGGACTCAAACCCTTTATTATAAGCTGCTGATTCCCTACAGAAACACTGCATTGGCAAAAGTATAGCAACAGCATTCTGTGAGAATTAAAGTTGATTTTAATATTATATTTATATTTTGCTGTATATCACTTTTCATTTCCAAGTGCAATGATACCACATTGGTAAAAAGGAAGGCCTTGTAATTACGATATGTAATTGACACATATATGTCCATTATTAACCAATTTCATATTCGTACTCAACTATGTAATTTACCAAATAAACAATTTTTAAAGAAGTTTGACCAGATTTATAGATTCTTACTGTCAATTTTAAAGCCAGAAGATTTGTGAACTTGGTAAATATTGCAGAATCTCTTTTTCTTTCTCTTTTATAGACAACAAAGGCTGGTGAGATAGCTCAGTGTACTAATCACTGGTTTAGCCAAGCACAGGGATGGGGGTTCAATCTCTGGTACCACATGCCATGCCACCCCTACCCCCAGGAGCAGTAGGTCTGGTGGTGCAGGCCTGTATTCCCAATACTGGGAAGGCTCAAAACCAGAGGATTACTAGTCTGAGTTACATAGAGAGACTTTGTACTAAATATATATAGACAACAATTTTTGTGGGAAGTTATTATTAGATGACTAATTTTCATGGTCAATGTTCCCTGGTCTTTTAACACACATTTTTTCTCAATCATCTCCGGGAAGAATCTGAAGGAAGTGATTTCATAGTATAAGGGTGAATAGCAATCATAACAGGACAAGACTTCATCCTGTTGAAATATTGATTCCAATGTGTTTAAAATAAAAATATTCACTTTGCAGAAATGTTGCTAGAATCTCATAGTGGAGAAATACAGTAGATTTATCACATATTTTGTTTCTGTTAGATATTTGATTGAAGAAAATGTTGAAATATGGACTAAAAGGTAGTGGCAATGAAAGAAGATAGCAACTTGGCAGTGGAAAATTTCAATCAACCTGTGCAAGAAATAGACATATAGGGAGTTATTTATTAGCAGATCTATGTATAAATAACTGAAATGTACATACAGAGTTGGCTGTATAATCTTAGAGTCCAGAAAATTTGATGAGCCTATCTTAGAAACCATAACCAAATGTCTTAGCTACTTTTTACTCATTCCTAGGACAAATACCTGACACCCAAAATGAAGGAAGAAAAGGTTTATGTAGCGCGCAGTTCCTGGAGGTCTCAGTCCATACTCAACTGGACGAAGGCTGAGTGGAACAGGGAAGAAAGCTTAACAGTTCATGGCGACGGAACAGCAACAATTGCGACAGAGGCAAACGACCAAACAGAGGAGCAGAAAGCAACAGCTTTAGTCTGTCTCTCTGTTTCTCTTCATATTATATTCAGGCTCTCCGCTTCAGCCTATCTGCCTTATGCTATACCCATAATCCCAGAGGTACTTAAAACGCATAATCCCAGGGATCATGGATCACATCTCAAACTCTAGATCAGCACTAAATCACATAATCCCAGTGACTCATGAGTCAAGTCTCAATTTGTAAAAGTCCCTGCCCAATGACTGCATGAGGCTTTGGGGGACAACTCGACATAAACCATAGCATTCCATCCCTGGACCTCCAAAGTCTCATACATATCCCTTTTTACAAAAGGCATCTGAGTCCATCTGGAAGAGTTACCAAAGTCCCAACAGTTTCAGTATTGCTGAAAAGTCCAAATCCTGAGTCTCATCCAAGATCCAAGGCAAACTCTCAACTGTGAGCACCTGTACAACAGAAAAATTAAACATATCCAACAATCATAGGCATAAGATAAACATTAACATTCCAAAAGTTGCATACAACAGGAGAATACAAAACACTGGGCCTAACACATGTTCAAAATCCAGCAGAGTTAACATTAAATCCCATAGTTCCAACTAGAACATCTGAAACAGTCTGCATTGAGTTGTAGGCTCCTTGCAGCTCCCTCCCTAAGGCACTCTTGCTGGTAGTTTCCATGGCTTCTCTCTTAGGCTGGTTATTTTTTTTTTTTTTTTTTTTGAGCAGAATAGATTTAATGAGGGAAAGAAAGCTCCTGTCCAAGAGAGGGACAGGAGGGGGGTCCCGAGTGGGTGTCCCCGAAATCTTAGGCCGGTTTTGCTCCCTCTTTGCATGATCCACATTTCTGGTTTTTCCAAAGTTCTGGGGTTTCCATTCAATAGGCTTCTCACTCTGCTTCATGCACTGCCCTCTCACGGGCACACTGCCTGGTCTCCCAGGCCTTCTTCTGAAATTGATGTGGAAGCCTTCTTATGCTAACAACTCTTGCATTCTGAATGCGCCTAAAACCAGTGTCACGTGAATGATACCAAGGTCTGCTGCCACCTGGAGCAGTAGCCGGGCTTTCTTCTAACTTCTCAGAGTGCCTGGATTGATGAACACTGTGATCTTGTTTCCTAAATACAAATTCTCCATGCCGGTGCCATTTTGGAATCTGGTTTGGCTGCTGCTGCCATTCTGGTACTTGAGTCTCTGTGGCTTTCTTCTCAAGGCCAAACCTCTGTTCTTTGCAATTCTGGGACTTCAAAGAATGGAGAGCTGCTGCCTCTTGTGATGCCCTCAGGCCATCTTTTTGATTCTCTGGATCCTTCCCTGAAATGGAGATCCTTTTAGCTCTATCTTTGCACTCCACAGCTTTCCTGGTGTTTCCTTTCTGGCCAAACTCACATTTTAAATCATCCTTCTAGGATCTTTGCTCTTGATTTTCAACATAAATCTGGCTAAAAGCTATCAATAACAATCATGCAACCGCCCCAATAGTTTGTTTGCTGCTTTGAAATATCTCTTGAAAGATTAATCAGTCCACCATGCTTAGTCTCAGTCTTAGGAAAGTCTCCAGGCACAAGCAAAATTCTGACAGAATTTCAGCCAATCCATAGCACAAATCATCTGGAGTCCAATGACCAGTGCAGTTCTTTTTCCCTGCAGAAACCTCCTCAGCCTGTTCTTTACAGGTAGGCCTTCTGTCAGTCTTCTGGTCTGAGCTCTGACCAGAATCTCCCCTACAGAACGGTTGAAGCTTTTCCAGATCTTCACAAGTAGAGAACCTCTCCAAACATTTCCAATTTTTGCTCTTAAGCCATTCTTCATACCCACGCTTCAAGCCAGTCTTCTGGTCTGAACTCTGATCAGAATCTCCTCTCCAGAACAGCCGAAGCTTTTCCAGTGCTTCACTTGTAGCCGACATCTCTGAACCTCTCGTATCTCTTCCCGTAAAGCATTCCCAAAAGCTTGTAATCCACATGGTTATGTTAGTCTCAGCAATGACCCCACTTCTCTGCTACCAAATTCTGTCTTAGTTACTTTTTACTTGTTGCTGGTACAAATACCTGACTCCCAAAATGAAGAAAGGAAAGGTTTATTTAGCTCACAGTTACTGGAGGTTTCAGTCCATATTTGGCTGGATCCAAGGCAGACTGGCACATAGTAGAGAGGTGAACAAACAGTTCATAGTGGCGGAACAACAATAATATTGTGACAGAGGCAACCGGCCAATCAGGGCAGCACAGCAATAGCGCTAGTCTGTCTCTCTGTCTCTCTTTATATTACATTCAGGCTCTCCACCTCAGCCTATCTGCCTTAGGCTACACTCATAATCCCAGAAGTACTTAAAACACATAATCCCAGGGATCAAGTCTCAAACTCTAGATCAGTACTAAATCACGTAATCCCAGTGACTCATGAGTCAAATCTCAATCTATAGAAGTCCCCACCCCGTGACTGCATGAGGCTTTCAGGGGACAACTAGATATAAACCATAACACCAAGGTCCTCTTATAATCCTGAGTTGGTTTGAAATGCTTGTGTGAATTGTAAGACACTCATAAAAGGAAATATTTTAAATTTACCTATGAAGATGTGGCAGGAGCTCAAGATGCATGTCTGGTCTAACATTTCATGAATATTAATCAATCATTACATTTTAATTATGGTATGCAATGAATTTAGCATCACAGAATTATTCCAATGCCTGATATTTTATTCCCAGCATCATAGATATAAATCAGTTCAAATGTTATCAACCTTATACAAAATAGTTTTTATGCTCTAAGAGTCAATAATGCACTTAGAAGTCATCAGTAAACTATGCTTCTCCTTTGTTTGAAGTACTTCCAACACTTAGATTTGATAAGCTGGTACTGTACCATTTTTGAAATATTTTACTGTTGGAAATGTTCATTTCAAATAAGTAACTTGGGATCAGTGACCATTGGTCACAATCTGTACAAAATAGAAGTAAATGTGAAGGGAATTGGACATAAATACCAAATAATATCAAGGAAGGTTTTGCAATAGCAAAGACCTCCTATTAACTTCTAAAGGAACAAATGTATCCATTGTAGTCCCTGCCCTCTGATGAAAAGGAAAACTACTGAAGATAAGCACAAAAAACGGAAGCACGTGGCATAAACATCACATCAATCACAGACACAAACATCAAAAAGCTGCAAGGATGCCATGGTTCAGGGTCAGCTAACAAATATATTTCATAGTTGAAAAATTGCAGCTAATCCTAAACTTTGATTAGCTGAGCACATTCAGCTTCAAGTAACAGAAAACCTGAGTAACTGTGCTCATATAAGTCGACTTTTCTCCTATGAGAAAACGTTCAGAGATAGGCAGATGCTTGTCTTCTGGAGCTCAATCTTGTCATCAGGAACTTTTTCTGCTTCCCTCTTCTGTATCCAGACTGTGTTGAATTCTCATCCTTACAAATCTTATAATTACATCCAGATCAGCCAAACCTCTGCTCTCTGGCTTTGTGCTAAAAATGACATTGCATAAAGGAGTGGCCTATCTAGTCATTCTAGAGGAAGTAAGAATTTAGAATTTCCTCCCAGTAGCTATAACAATAATTTTTCTAGCATCTGTGAAAGGCTGATTTCTAGTAAATTGAAGAAGAAATGGGTATTTTCAATTTGATTGAACTTGGTTTAAACTGCATGGTATTTCCAGTAAATCACAATTCTCTGCTCCAGAATCAATGTTTTATACCTGGCATGAATATTCTGGGTCATGACCTAGGCCTCTTTATGTTTCAGATAAAGAAGTTGGGATCCAGACACCTTAAATAATTTCCTGAGGATTGTATGTGCAACAGTGTTGTGGGAAAACAAACACCGAATCCTAACGAGAACATATTTTTTTTAGGAACCCAGAGAGATCTGTACATAGACACAAAAAGAGACTCGTAGTCTAATGGCTGCCTTGGAAGGCATCCAACTTATTGTAATGATATTGAGACCATTGTGGGAAACATATTCCGAATTTCTTTTCATCCCCATCCAGATTCTAATATTAGATTTAAATTTTCTACAATACATAATTGATTTCTAGGCTCGGCAGGTGAAATTAAGTGCAGTAACAAAAATAATCAGGATACATTTAGCAATTATTAATCTCATTATTTGCATTTCAAATACATTTTTTCATTTGAGACCTTAAAATTTATCTTTGGAAAGACTACAAAGAATCAGAGAAACAGGCAACTATATTTAAATGGTATATTTTTCGAGGAACCCATGTGCAATTGTGTCATCCCAATGCATAGAGTATTTAAAGTAACATCAACAGATGATATTCAAAAATAGACATTGAATCTATGAGGAACAGACAAGTATGTAGAGCTTGCGGTCATAAATTGCCATAGATTGTGGTGGATGATAAGTACAGATCAAAGATGTCAATTGCTTGGAAAATAGATCTATCCCATAACTAATCAAAAAGTAAGAGCAACAAAACACATATATGTCTAAACCTTAGAGCAATAAGCAGCATTTTTCAGTATGTGGACATTATATACTAATTTTAACATCCTCACTTTATAACAATATAAAGCTATAAAACAAGAGATATGTCCAGAGTTTGAAATTATCTGGGAATGATTTGATAGTCTCAGCTGCCTTGTGCATAAAATAATAATAATGAAGCCAGTTCTCAATCTGCATACCTGTAATCCCAGTACTCTAGAAGGCTGAGGGAGAGAGTCATGAGTTCGAGCCTCTCCTGGCCAAATTGCAACACCCTGCTGCAAAGCAAAAAATAAAACAAGGGCTGGAAATGTAGTTTGGTGCTAATGCTTTTGGGTTTAATCTTCAGTGAACAACAAAAAAAAAGTATGCAGAGGTGGATAATGAGAGAATGCAAGCCAGGGAGATAGCTCAGGGGAATAAGTGCTTGCCTTGCAAGTGCAAGGTCCTGAGTTCAATCCCTGGTACCAACAAAACAAAACAAAAACCAGAATGTGAGAGTATGCATTTGGTTGTGTCATTGTGACATTGTGAGTAATCAATGAGATGAGGCAAAGCAAAATGTCTGAACAGGGTAAGGCACTGGTGAACATTCAGGATCTGTTAGTGATTACTGTTGCTAGCAAGCCATAGATCAGCCTTCCCAGGAAATCCCCCTCAAATTCTGCTAGGCAAAGGCAAAGGTGATCCACAGGAAAGAAAGCAGGAGACACTGAAGTTCAACACTTTTTGCTTACATAAAGATGTCATATTTCTTAAATAAGACTATTCATTTTCAAAGAACGTTTAAAGGCAGTTATATTTAAATAATATCAACAATGCCATCCTCCTACTATTTCATTAACTGTTTTTAGATCAATACAATTTATAAAGGAGAAAAGAGCAATTTATTACCTTATTATGAAAATACCTCATCGTGTTTATGACATTTAAATTTCAATATTAAGTATTACAAGCTAGTATTTATTCTCATTTTATCCCAGTGAAAGCCTTCCCTATTACACCAAATATAGTAAAGCATAGTGAGGAATAGTATTCAATTGGACCCTGGTTATTACATGAAATAATCACTTTCCAAATATATCTCTGCATTGATGTTACAGCCACAATAACAAAACAAGGATCTGTGTTATTTCGAATGCATGTGTTTATAAATGGAAGTCAGCAAGAAACTCAAGAGAAAGACTGGTAGGTTTGTTTTATTATTACTCCTTCCACGTTAACACAGTTTGGTTTCTGGTGTTGGGAAACATGTAAATATAAAACACCATCCCTGCAACCATTTGATGAATACACGCTGCCCTTGTCTGATGGTATTACCACCAATTATTACTGTGTCTCCATCTGTTGGATTTGGTGGTTTTTTTGTTGAAATTTAACAAGGTTGGTAAGTCCCAAGTATGTGTTAGAAAATAGCAAAAGCATTAACGGCTAATTAGACCTCATAGACTCAATGGTGTATTTTTATAAATGACTCTTACAACGTCATACACATTTCTTTCTTTTTCTTCTTTCTTCTTTCAATTTTACGCGCATATGTTTGGTAATATGAATAGCTAGTTGGAAGATGCTATGTAGTACAACAAATACTTTGTTAAGTGAATTTCTGTATCATTTGCAATTTCTTCAGCTTAATTCTAATTTGTACTTTCTTTTAAAAACAAACAAATAAATAAATAAAATAAGTGAATTACTCTTTATCTCAATTACTCTTCTCTCGTTGCTGGGACAAATACCTGACACTCAAAATAAAGGAAGGAAAGGTTTATTTAGCTTACAGTTACTGGAAGTTTCAGTCCGTACTCAGCTGGCTCTAAGGCAATGTGGCACATGACAAAGAGCAACCTTTCATGGTGGCAGCAAAGAGGAGAAAGCAAAGGTAGTGGCCACAGCTCAGGCAGCTAGCTAGCCTCTCGCTGCCCCTGTTTACATTGTAATGTAGATTACCTGCCCCACAGTAGGTACAGCAGCCCCACCCACAGTAATTAAGCACATACTCCAGGAGCTGCCCCATGACTGCAGGAGGCTTTGGGGGGTGGGTGTGAGACACCTATACAGACATCATAACACTCTTCCTTCATGAGTTTTGGATTGACCATTTGGGATAATGCTGTTGGGCCATAGAATACACTCAGTATATAACTACTGTATTGGGTTCAATTGTACCATTTTAAAAAGATCCCTGGACAACGGTTTCTGTAAGTATCCATTGATTTTTCTTTGTTTTTCTTCTTTTTAAAACTTTTGATAGAATCTCACCATATCACTAAGTTTTGTAGGTTGGATTGAACTTGCAGTCTTCCTGCCTCAGCCTGCCAGAATTCAGATAATTTGTACTAAGAAAGCAGTGGCATTTCTATTTTTAATTACCAGTGACCTACTCTTCTCTACTGCTGTTAACTATGGTCTTTGAATGTCAAACATGACACTGATCGATGCCATTTCTTCAGTGTGGCTAACAGCCTAAACCTGTGACATTTAGGTTGACATCACACATGGACCTGAGGCACATTCCTCATGTTGACAAATGCTTCATGGACTGCAAACTCTAGCGCTGCTTCTAGTACAGAAGGAAGATAGAAATGTTATCCAGAGTGATAACATTTCTAGTTGTAAGCTTTAAACATTTTCTTTTTGCATATCGTCCAGGTTTCTGTATTCAGGAAACGAACTATGGAAAAAGTTTATCAATTTTCCTTTCAAGCATTCATTTTTCTTCTCAAGTTTACAAAAATGGTATTATTTCCAAAATCCAGTATAATTGCACTAATTGTTTAGCAACAGGGTACAATGCAAGATACAAGGATTGTTATCTCATGTAATTTAAGAAACTTAAGACATGACCATCCACTTGATTTTTATATTTTTAATCGAACTTTAATACATGTGTTGAAAACCAATGTCATGATTTAAAAAAAAAATCTAAAAGCATTACTATGAAACTTGAAATCTTCAATTTTAAATTTTAAGAAACTTCTAAGTTTTAGTTTTCATATATTCATCCACATCCAAAATCAAATTGGTCTAAATGTTTTTTTCATAAATAAAGACATACACTTTCATGTGAGTCGATTCCTAACCTCACAGTAAATCAGTTTGGTGACTGTAACTTAAAAGTAGACATTCTCACTCTGCGTCTAAGCAACTTACTCACAGATCATGTGACCTCATTGTCTATTTTTCCATGGAAAATAACTGGCCAGAGAAGGTGTGGTACCATCTGCAGATAGTTAGGACTATATTAAGAACTGTTAGCCGGGCGTGGTGGCTCACGCCTGTAATCCCAGCACTTGGGAGGCTGAGGCAGGAGGATTGGTGTGAGTTCGAGACCAGCCTGGGCTAAAAAAGTGAGCTCAAGGCCAGCCTCAACTGCACAGCGAGACCCTGTCTCAAAAAGACCAAAAAAAAAAAAAAAAGAACTGTTGATATGAACTATTCAAATAGTTGTATATCATTACACTATATCACCAATTCACTTTGTGGCAATATAAACTCAATGTCCCATGTAAAAAAAAAAAAAAAAAAAATGTTGTAAATACTTCATCTGTTAAAGTGGTCATCAGAGGGGCACAATGTATAGAAAACATATTTGTAGGAATATCTGACTTTTACTACTTCAATGAATACTAGGGATGTAGTATAAATAAGCATTTACTTTTTGATCATAATATTTATAATATACTATTTGCTAAAATAATAGCTACCTTTTTTGATGCAAGAAGAGCCTTTGCCCTAACTACATCCCCAAACTGGCTGGGCTCACTTATTTATTTGTACACAAAGTCTCATACCCAGGCTTGTAATCATCATGCCTCAGCCTTGCACAGTGTGGGCATGCAAGAATCTGACACCACGCCCAGCTAATACCTATCATTTTCAATAGCCTACAAAGGAACATTTTACTAGACTATTCCAAGGGTTACAACAGTACTGTAAGACAGATGTGATTTGTTCTCATTTTACAAAATGGACATGGATTTACAAATGCACTGAGTCGGTAATTTTGAGAAATAGAAGTAAACTCAGGAGTTCACAGCAACCACCCCTAATAAATAAATAAATGATTCTTACTTTTTTTCCAACACACGGTTCTTTCTCTTTGTGTAGAGATTAGAGTTCAAAAGATTAGCTTTGGTCGGTATGCATAAATATAAAGGTAGGAGGGTGCGGGCAGGAAGTACCACCAACCTACAGCTCAAGTTTGATTCTCACGGAAGAAAGGGAGGATACTTGGGAAAGAGGACCCTCATTCCCTGTTGTAGGTATGTGTCTAACACTAAAGGGGAAGTCTATGGAAAATACTACCAGGAAAAAAAATTCTGGCTCTGTCAAACTTGCCCCCCCCCTCTTTATAGGGGCAGAAACTGCACAAAGAGAGTATGTCCTCAGGGAAAGCTTGCAGGAATTCTAAAGGCACTGGAAACAGAGCTCAGCTGACTGCTACGTTCACAGCAGGATACTGCTTGAAGAATGGTTAGCATGGTACACCTCTCCTTGGCATACTCTGCAACCCCTGGTTTTCATTCTGCTTGACTAAGGCTGTGATGCTTCTCCTAATTTAAGGTGTTAACATTTGTATTGAGCTATTTGCCTAAGTTAGAGCCAGTATACAAATCATTATTTCTAGGAAAATATATGTGCTTTAATAATGCAATTTTCAGTATTGCAAATAGTCTAACTTAGGCACTTATTTTCTGGATTTAGGTACAAAATACAGAAATATTATTTGAAATGTACCACTCTATATTTAATCAACCTCAACTCTGGTTTTGCCTTTGGTGGTGCTAACTCAACTCTATCAAAAATGGAACATTCATGAACTACACCAGGTCAGTCATTAGTATTGTGCAAGAAATATCACCCTAAAAGTAATTATTTTGGTTGCTATTTCAAATGGTAATCAGTTAAGGATAGGGAATCAAAGTTCATTGCAAAAGGATTGCTCAATTCTCAAGTGAATTTAAGGCTGTTAAGTAGTTTGTCTTTATTTCCCAATCATGTTCTGGATAATTCAGGCAGATAATGAAACTGATGAGGAAAGGCTGAAAGATTGTTCATTTTCACTCTTAGGGGGTGAAGGATGATAGAATTAAAAGTTATTTATGTTCCCAGGCAAAGATATAAAAACTGTAGCAGTGATATTTTCCATCTTCCCTAAGTTTTAAGTGTAGGAAAATTAATGCTTAACATAAATGATATATTTCAAAATATAAAAAATATTCTACATTCATAATATTTATACAGCAGAATCATTTATACAAGTAATAAATTTTCTTTATGTCTATATCGGTTGATTGATTCATAAGTGCATTTCAAAATATTTTTCAATATTTGTCACGTGTACATTTCCTGGCTTTGTAGTGGAAAGCTATCCAAATTGGCCACAAAGTAAAGTTAATATTGAAAAGAATATCAGAAAATACAGTAGAGTAGAAAGATCCAAAACCCAGAGACACAGCTCACACAAGAAACAAATTTGTCAAAATCTATTTTTGTTCAGTTCTGGGACTCAGCCAAAAACAAAATCAGAGAATATTTAATAAGAGATAATAAAAAGTTGCTTCCAAGTTTTGAGGTGTTTCAATTTATTCAGTGCCTATCTCCAGAATGCAGGTCAGCTGCAGGCTCACAAGTCGCTGATGCAGGTGATTTATATCATAAGGAAAACTCACTAACTAAATAAATGTATGAAAAAATGGTCAACATCATTGGTCGTTCCAGAGATGTAAATTAAAACTAAGCTGAGATATCTTTTTTTTTTCCTTTTGAATTTCTTGCAAATTTTTTCTCATTGCGTTGCTTTGTTGTTTCTTTAAAAAAAATTTTTGCACGTTTATATCTGATAACCTGAACAACTCATTTGAAGATAGCATCATGTAATGCAGCAGCCAATATTGAATTCCTATTATTTTGTTTAGTGAAATTTTATATGGTTTCCTAATGCTATTTTTTAATCACTTCTTTTGTATTCTTTTAAGATTTATTTCTTCTTTCTTTTTCTGTGCAGGATCTCTCTATGCAGCTTGATCTTATACTGATCCTGCTGTCTTCAGCCTCCCTAGTGCTGGGACCACAGGCGTGTGCCACCACGCCCAGACTCCATCACCAGCTCAGTGCACCTGGGGTTGGGGTCCATGCTGCCTGCAGTGCCGGGGATTGAACCCTGGCCCCTGAGCTTACCTAAGCAAGCACTCAGTCTGCTGAGTTATATTGCTGAGCTATTTTGTATTCTTCGAAAAATAAAAATAAAATGTAAAAACACCACCAAGATTTCATACATTTAATTTTCCTCCAAACTACCACAGTATTGAAGCAGCTTCCTGGGTAATATTTGTGAAAATCAGTGAAAGGGAAAAGTAGCAACCATGACCACTTGAAGTAATGTGTAATCCTGGAGTTCAAAAAAAATTCAAAACCTTGGGAAAAAAGAGGCTAGAGAAACTCACATGGGGACTTCTTCACAAACTGCTTCTCATGTTCTGGGAAAGTAGAAGACCTGTGAAAATACCCTGTGCTGGGTGTTTGATGAGAATTCACCAAAAAATTTCTAAATCTCAATTTTGGCTAGAATTTAGGCTGTGATCAAGTCAATGTTAAAGCAGAGTTACAAGCTGCCCTTCAGGGAAAGAATGTGCTGACACAATAAAATCTCCGGAGTTGAAATTATTTTTTTTCTTTTTCTTTTTCCTTTTTACATTGTCAGTTTTTAAGAGCAGCTGGCTACCTAAGCTACAGGAACCGAGACTTCAATGGAGAGTCAAGCAAAAACTGCATACATAATTAAAATTATTTTTTAAAAACTTCTAAATGAATAACTACCAGAAGTAACAAAAACAAATTATGAAAAGGGAAAGTATTTGATTTTTAGTGTTGGCACATAGATTAACGCTCAAAATACTTTATAATAACAAAATATTAAGCATCTAAGGAACAACGTATTTCAGCCTGTTTATAAGAAAAATGTAAATTAAAAGGAAGAAAGAAAAATTTAAACATAATTGCTGTCTTTCTTTACAAAAACTTGGGTTGAAGGGAGAGAAGGAGCATGGGGGGAACAAATAAGAATAAGATATATTATTTACAAGTACAAATCCTCTGGAATGAATCTGATCATTGTATATCAAAGAGTACCAATAAAATCAATTAAAAACAAATTAGTAATGCATATCAGTAAGAAGTTCTCCAACTCAGATTTGCCCGTCAAATACTCTAAAACATTTGTTTTATATATATGCTAATAGATATGACAAAAATCATAGGCAAGAATGAGAGGGAACTATGAAAATAAGATTTCACTCACTATTCACATTTACTAATAGGAAATTTTTTAACATAAAGTTAGAAATTTTGGCTGGGGAGGTAGCTCAGCAGTCTAAGTGCCTGCTTGGCAAGCACAAGGACCCAGATTCAATCATTGGTAATGCATGCAATGCGGCCCCCAGAACCCAGAACCCCAGGTGTGCGATGCCTGCCACCCAACACCAGGTGTAGTGGCACACACCTATAATCCCAGCATTGGGGAGGCTGAAACAGGAGGATCAGTATGAGTCCAAGCTGCATAAAATAAATATTTTTGACTGTGTTAATTTTAATGAGAAATAACAATGAGATAGTTTCAAAACAGGTTAGTGGGACAGTTACAATAATTAATGTATCACATATTATTATTTTCATAGTAGTTGTTCAGAGTACAAAATGCAGACATGATAACTTTTCTAAACACTATTACTACAAATCTTTCTTCTTACTGACCTAAGAGAAAGTAGCTGTATATGTAGTCTAATAGTCCATAATAGTAGTTAGTTATCAGCACAACTGATAATGTTGGAAGCTGTTGACTTGAGCTTTTTACAGCTCAGCATATTGCTAAGGCTTTACTTTTTATACTTCATGGTTAGACTTTTCTGATGGATGGTTAGGATCAAGATAAAACAAGACCTATATAACAAAACAAAACAAAATAAAACAAAACAAAAAAACCCACATAACTTTTGTATCTGACCAGGTCAGAAAATTCCCTAAGGATTTGCCTTGAAACTATGCAGGGCATTTTGTGTAGTGTACCTAAGGAGAGTCACCTGAGAGAAAACATTTTCTCAGGCTTTCTCAGAGAGCAAATTGGTCAAGCAATGGCCAAATATATATTTTTTAAACGTCTGACAAATTTCAGTGAAAAATAAAATTCTGAAGGTAAAAGTACAAGTACAGTAAATTGTACCAGAGAAGTAAAACACCATCTATGAGTAGGTAGAAGAATCAAGTTTGACTATAAGTCATTTGAGCTTACTCAGAATGAGGTTAAGAAAGAAAGAAAGAAAGAAAGAAAGAAAGAAAGAAAGAAAGAAAGAAAGAAAGGAAGGAAGGAAGGAAGAAGGAAAGAAAGAAAGAAAGAGAGAAAAACAAAACACAAACAAAAAAAAGGCTGAAAAAAAATGAACAGGATTTAAAATAACCTAGCATATCATCAAACATAGAAGTACAAACAAAAACAAGTCCCAAAAAGTGTTAGGAAGGAGAGAAATCAAAACAATATTGAAAGAAATAAGCGCCAAAACTTCTAAAAAATGATGAAATACGTATTCCAAAAATTTTGGTAGAATATACTCAAAGAACTCACACCAACCCATAATAAAATCAAATATTTGACACACAAAGATAAAGGGGAAGCTTGGGATAGAGTTATCCCAGAGTCTCTCCAACATGTGTTGTCGCTTGATTTCTTTATGATAGCGGTTCTTTATGGAGTGAGATGATATCTCAATGTTTTATATTGTGTTTCTCGAATGGCCAGTGATGTGGAATATTTTTTCATATATTTATTTGCCTCTTGTATTTCTTCCTCTGAGAAATGTGTGTTCATCTCAGATGCCCATTTCAGGATAGCATCTTTAAATTTTGTGACCTTAATTTTTTTTTTAGTTCTTTATAAATTCTAGAGAGAAGACCTTTTTCTAAGTCATTATTAGTTCAGTTTTTTTTTTTTTTCCAAAATTTAAGGGTTGTCTTTTCACTCTTTTGCTAAATTCTTTCGACATGCAGAAACTTCTCAATAAGAGGCCCCAGTTGTTGATTTTTTCAAGTATTTCCCATGAGCTTTATTTTTGTTCATGAATTGTGTGTTTACCCCTATATCTTCAAGATTTCCAACTAATTTTTCTTCCAGGAGACTTAATACTTCTGTTTTAATGTTTAGATCTTTATTCCATTTGCATTATAGCTTAGGGCATGGTGATAGACCAGGGTCTAGTTTTAGTTTTTGCTATGCAGAGAGCTAGTTTTTTCCAACCTTTTTTTTTTTTCTTGTTTCAGAACTTTTGTTTGTTTATTTATTTTTATGGCCGGCTCAGCCTGCCCTGAGGGCAGGGCTGGCGCAGCATGTGGTGCTGGGGATTGAACCGCGGTCCCTGCAGCTGCCTAAGTTTTCCTAAGTAGGGCGCTTTAGACCACTGAGCCATCCCGCCTGGCCCCTCCAACCGTTTGTTAAAAAGGCTGTTATTCTTCCAGTGAACATGTTTGGTCCCTTCATCAGAGATAAAGTGGTTGAATGTGTTTGTAGTTGTACCTGTGTCTTCTGATCTATTCCATTGATCCTCAGATGTTTTATTATATTATATTTTATTGATTGATTGATTATTTATTTGTTGCCAATACCATGTTGAATTTATCAAAGTAGCTCTGTAACATAATTTCAAGTCAGTGATTGTAATGCCTCCTGCCTTGACTTTGTTGTCCAGGATTGTCCTTGGTATTGTAGGCCATTTCTGGTTCCAAATAAATTTTAGGAATGATTTCTTTAGATCTGTGACGTATGTTGGTGGTATATTCATAGGGATTTAATTAAATGTGTATAACAATTTTAGGAGTATGGCCATTTTCACAAAGTTGTTTCTTCCTATCCAGGAGCTTGCAATATATTTCCATTTTCTGTAACCCTCTTCAATCTCTTTTTCAGAGTATTGCAGTTTTCATTAAGTAAATCTTTTACTCCTTTAGTTAGATTAATTTCAAAGTATCTCATCTTTCACAGTGCTGTTGTAAAGGATATTATTTCTCTAATTTCTCTTTGAGTGTGTTTGTTATCTGACAGAGAATGGTATTGACTTTGTAACCTGCTACACTATTGAATTTGTTTATTAATTCTAGGAGCTTCTCAGTGGAGTTTTTTGGGTTTACCCAGTAGAGTGTCATGTCATCTGCAAATAATGATAGTTTAACTTCTTCTTTACCTGTTCATTTGTATGTGTGTATGTGTGTGTGTGTGTGTGTGTGTGTGTGTGTGTGTGTGTGTACGTGCGCGCACATGCTCTCACTACACAGCTGTGATTCATAGTGATCCTCCTGTTTCCTGCCTCCCAAGTGTTGGGATTACAGGTGAGCCACCATGCCCGGACTCCATCACCGACTCAGTGCACCTGAGAGCAGGTCTGGCATGGCAGGCAGTGCCAGGAATCAAACACTGGCCCCTGTACTTGCCCTAAGCAAGTGCTTAGTCCGATGACCTATACCATCAGCTCTTTCTTTACCTATTTTGTTCCTTTTCTTTCTCTTGTCTAATGGCTCTGGTTAATGATTCCAAAATATATTGAATAGGAGAGGTGATAAAAGACATCCTTATCTTGTACCTGATCTCAGAGTAAAATATTTTGAGTTTTTGCTCATTTAGAATTATATTTGCAGTTGGGTTGTCATAAATGGATCTTATCTAATTGAGATAAAGGCCATCTATTTCAATTTTCTGTAAGGCTTTGAACATGAACGAGTGTTGGACTTTGTCAAAAGCCTTTTCTGCATCAAGAGATGATCACGTGTTTTTTGGCAAGGACAATTTCTTTACTTCTCACTTTTTCTATTTACAAATAACACCATGACCTATAAGAATACACATGCATATATGTAAAATTTGTGCATACATATATCAATATGTCTATATTCTGGTGGGTTGGCAACTAGTACTCACCTCATAAAACCCAACTAAATTGAATCAATGGGGTACTGGGTGCAAATGATCTACTTAAGGATCACTGCCAACACCACGAAAAGGAGAACTGGAGTGCAAGATGGTGCTGTTGATTCTCCTGGAGAAAATTATTGTGCTGGTTTTCCTGATATGAACCTGGCTGTTTTCATCATCAAAGGAGCTCGGAAATTTTTGCTGTTCAGAATGACTGTGGTTCACTTTGGGGGAGATCTGTCCTTACATTGAGCATTGTTTCCTTCCGATGGGTGGGGGGAGGTATGCTGTTTAATCTCCTAAATAAATTCATTGCCCTGGATTTCCTGATATGAACTCAGGAGCTCAGGACACCATTGTCACTGAGGATGGTATGGAATTGTGTGGGGAACTCTGGTCTTTACCTTGGGCATCACTTCTTGGCTCCAGTTCAGATCCCTCCTAACCTACTATCACAGATCCTTCATCTCTTAGTATAGACTTTTCAGTTTCTACCACAGATCTTTCGGCCTTCCCAATGCAGATCCTTGAAACAGAGGGTTCTTGGCCTCCAGCTGGACTCAGAAAGGACATTGCCTTGTGGTCCAGGCCCTCAGCTGTGTTTCTTAGTTCTTTAATGTATGGAAAGATTTCCAGTACTCTTTTGGATTTTATTATTTGAGTGAATATTATAAAATCATCTTTTAAAATTTTTATTTATTTTATTTTATTTATGTATTCATTTTATGAATTTAGGGCAGAGTATACAGGGTATACAGGGCATATATTGTCTCACTATTTAGATCAGACTTGTGATTCTTCTGTTTCCACCCTCCCAAATGCTGGGATTTCAGGTGCACCCCACCACACCCAATCTCAATTGCATCTCAGTGGACCCCAGGGGTGGGGTTGGCATGGCATGCCGGGAATCAAACCCTGGCCTCTGTGCTCTGTTGAAGCAGGCACTTTAGTCTGCTGTGCTATTAAAATAACCTTATCAATTATGTGTCCTGTACTGAACTGTTGCCCTTATAAACGTTGACTACAACATGTACAGATATATAATATCAATAAATCAATCCACCACAACAAAATTTAACAAATGAATTTATCAAAGTCACAGAATCAAAAAAAAGAAAAAAATATATATATATATAATATTTGGGTTTGGGCATAGAAAATCTTAAGAAAATTATTCTACAGTCCGTAGTTCTCTATTTTGAATTAGGAAAATTTTTAACCAAGGAGGTACAAGATTTGTACAATGTAAATTATAAAGAACTGCTGAAAGTTATGTAAAATGACCCAATTAAAGATATCATGTTCATATACTAAAGTACATAATATTGAAAAGAGCAATAACAAAACAATTTATGAACACCAAGAAATCTCTATTAAAATTCCAACTGAACTTTTTCCACTTGGAATGTAATCCTAAAAGTCATAGAATTTTAAGTACCCATGCCACGGTTTGTGTAAAGGTGTCCCCCAAAAGCCTCAGGTAGTCATGGGTGGCTTCAGGAATTTATAACTGATTATTGTGGCTGTGGCTGCTGCGCTCCCCTGGGGCAAGTGATTAGCGTTTCACTGTAAGGAAGGAAGAGAAGGTAGCTGCTTGAGCTGCTGCTAGCTCTCTCCCTGCTCTTGCTCTTCACTGCTGTTGCCATGAAGGGTTGCCCTCTGGCAGGTGCTGTCCTGCCTTGAAGCCAGTTGAATATGGACTAGAACCTCCAGTGACTGTGAGCTAAATAAACCTTTCCTTCCCTCAGTTTGAGTATTGGGTGTTTGTCCCAGCAACGAGAGAAGAGTAACTAAGACAGACCACATACATTAAAGTTGATATTCTAAAAGAAAAAAAAAATAGATTTGAAAAACATATACAACTGAATTTCAAAGTTTACCATAAAAATGTGGTAAGTAAAAAAGCATGATATCAGCACAAAAACAGATATTTGGGCACAGAAAATGCTACCTGAATTGTGGCACCTTGGTATACTGCATACTTTAACCTGAACAGAACAATGAAATCCATAGAAGCTAGAAGCTCTATCTGTGGGGCCTTTCTGTGTGCCAAATCCCACTCCCAAGGAGGGCATAAAAAGAAATGAAATTCCCTTGCAATTTATCTTCTAAAGCACTCTGTATAATCTAAGTCACTATTTTCAAGTGATCATCGTTCTGCTCTATACTTCAAAGAAGGATTGTCGTACAGAGATGCCAAGAAGAATCTGAAGACAAAGATCTTGCTAATGTTCCCCCAGGTTGTTAACAGTGGGCTGCATCTTTGGTCTTCCTGTCATATATGTGCATGTTTGTCCATAAAAGTTTTCTTATATTATTCGGGCCTCTGATTACTAAGCCTTACATGTTATTTAAAACTTACATTCAATTAATGGTTTTCTTTTTTTTTAGTTTGTGTTTTGCTATAAAGATCTTGGCCATAAAGCTTGACTAAGCTGAGGAAACAATACCACTTTTTCTCTTATATGCAGACATGCAGATCATTGTGTTGTAGTCAGAGTTTACAAGAAGATTTAATGCAAGATACATAATTTATAAGATAATTTTATAATATTGACCCTAAGAATCAGATGTAGAAGAGTGCAGGATCTCTATCCATTGCCTCCAGACCCAAATAATCCAGCTAAGAGCCTGGATCCCGAGGCAATGTCCTCCATGAGTACAGGTGAAGGCCTATCACCCATGGAAGTGTCCTCTGTGAGTCCATCTGTGGGCCTGAAGACCATGACAGTGTGTCATGCAAGTCTGTATCAAGAGTCTGCACTAGGAAGGCCTATGGTCAGTGGTGGAAGCTAGACAGCATGAAGCAGGGGGATGAAGGACCTGTGCCAGCAGGCTGAGGGATCTGCACAGGAGCCAGAAAGTGATGCTCAAGGTAAGGACCACGGCACCCTCTAAGAGAACTGCAGCTATCCTCCACAGCAGCCAGAACTCAAGTTCCTCCAGGGATGAAAACAGTTGAGCTCAGATCAAGAAATTCAGCACAATGAGCTTCTCCAGGAGAATCGACAGCAAACCATGTTCCCATCCAGCTCTCCTTATGTTGTAGAAATAACCCTTAGGTGGGCCATACACACCCAGCAGCACACCGGTTCAGTTCACTTGGGTGTTATGAGCTGATCATTATTTATTACACCACACAGTGTGATAGAACTAAGAAAGCAACAGTAAACCCATATATCTATAGTTCTTTTATTTTGAAAGTGGTGTCAATACCATTATCAATGCAAAGAATAGTCTCTTCAAAAACATTATTGGTACAAGTGCATATCTACATATAAAAGCATGAAATTCAATTCTTACTCTGCCACATAAAAAGGGACTTCTTTAGAAGGATACTGTCTGAATAGTCCTCTGAAGTATACTAAAAGTTACCATGCTTTGTCCTGAGCCACTGTGTCATCACAATATAGAAAAATTTCAAAACAATTATGATACGCTTACTGAAAAAAACAAAGATACAAAAGCAATGTATCGTATCACCCTACTCAAACGAAATGTCCAGAAAAGATAGATCCCTAGGGAGTCACCAGTGACGGCAAGGACTGGGGAGTGAATACTCTGTGATTTCCAGGAGTACAAGGCAAGGAAAATTGGGGCTCCTTGTTCTGGAAGTCAAAAATGGTGATGTCACACACCATTATAACCATACTGAAAGTCACAGATTTCATATTACAAAATGGTGCAATTTGTATAGCATGAATTTAATTTTAATTTGAAAATATTCCATTATTAATAGGGTACCACAAGAGGATCCTAGAGAGGATATCTGGCAGTGTTGTATGATAACAGCAGTAATCAAGGGGTTAAAAAGACCTTCAAAAATTAAGATATTGCTTCCCAAGATAAGCTGCTTCTCCACAATTCCTCATGCTGAGGTTATAAACCAACATTTTTATTCTTTTTAGCTCAGATAAATGGGCAGCAAAGGAGTGTCTCTGCTAGAAAACTAGTGTCCATTTCGAAGGCACACGCCCCAAGAACTCAGCTGAGGTTCAGATTCCCTTGCACAAGGAAAGAGAGGAGCAGGGATCCCTGGGACTGCATAATTATAGGGAGTCTCTTGTCTATTGTCTTATTGTGTTTCTGCTGTTCTTCCTTGAGCGCTTGCGCATGTGAACAAGATGATGCACTAACTTGAAGCAAAGGTGGTTTTGTCTCTTTCAAAGTTCATTTTATATAGTCTTCCTCTCCCCCAACCCAAGACTTCTCTCTTCTTTTCTTGATGACAAACAATAAGAACCTGAGTAGCATGTAAGAATTGTGGAGAAACCAAATAAAGTTTTGGCTTCATAGCATTGCAGGGCTCCTGAATTTTACAAGGGTATCAACAATTTTTAGGGGTTAGGGAGACTGACTGCATGTGGCATCAGAACCCATGAAAACGCTAGAGATGTTCCTGCATCTGTGGGGGTCCACCTTATACCCCAGAAATTCTCCCTCTTTCTCAGTTGTAGCCTAGGATGCCTACAAATATATGGTGGAAAAAGAAGTTTCTGGACAGTCAAAGGACTCTACCTAAGCATATCTCTATTGTGTTCAACTAATAGAGTGCCACTTCAGACCTTTTTTTGAATTCCTTTGCAATGTCAGTTGTGTGAGATAAGCCATGCCATTCTTTGTGCTTGAATAACTGTTTGAACTGGTCACAGTTCATTTTGGGTTACAATTCATTTCTGTGAAATGAGATACAGAAACAAAAAGTCCCATGGGATTCACTTGTTTAGAAAGAACTCCATTGGCATTTGGTTATATTTTGTGAAATAGGTCTTCCTTTTCTTCATTTCTGTTTTTTTTTTTTTTTTTCTCTTTTCTGTCTTTCTCTTCTTATAACCTTCTTTACCTCTAGGATGGGAAACTGAATTCCAGTACCATCTAAGAGGCCCTTGGGTCACGTAATAAGTTAACAGATTATTGCCAGGAATTTATGACAAAAATGATCTGATATACTACTAACATATGTGTTAGACTGCCATGAAATATGGGTACCTGGAGTCTTTGTTTTATGATTTGAATTGTCTATCACGAATCATGTGAAGGTCAGTAGCATAGAGGTGGGACACACACTCCGAAGAACTACAGATATAAAGATAATACTAGGAACTTCAGCAGGAGTGAAGGTTACTATGAGAATCAAAACTTCCCCTGAAGTTTCAGAGGGAATGGGTACATGAGTCCAGAAGGGTTTGGGTGGCTCTGAACAAAGGAAGCAAATGACCTTCCTAATCATAAGGTAGCTGAGCTGTACGACTTCTTAAAAGACAATCTGTGTCTCACATGGAAAGGGCAAAAAGGTGAATAAAAGAATGAATCAGCCAGTGCGTAGCTCAGTGGTAGAGCCCTTGCCTACTACCCATGAGTCCCTGGGCTCAAATTACAGCACCACTCAAAGAAAATTGAAAATTTAAAGGACCAAATAGATACCACAGATGAAAATTATTTTAGTTTCATAGTTACTTAAAGAGGAGAAAAATACACCTGAAGTCTGCATTTCAAATTTCTCTTTAAAATGAAAATGTATGCCAATAGGTTACTATCCTTACATCTTACATATCAAAAAAGAATAAACTCCATAAGCTCTTTCAGGACAGAGAACACTGCTTTGTTTCTTGCCTTTATGCACTTAGCTTTGAAATGGAATATTACATTTATTAATTTCTCTTTATCTTATCTGAAGTCTAAAGCACACTCACCAAGAATGACCTTTCCATGAACCTTAAGGAATTAGATATCCATTTTACAATTTTGAGTTATTGCACATCCTGTAGAATCTAAGGCACTCAGTGCTAAAGAATTCTGTTTTAATGTTACAGTTAAGACATCCATTCCTCCTTTATGAGACGAGCCGATTTATTCTTGCATAATCCCATTTCATGAGTTTATAGACCAAATGAGACACATGTCCTAGGAAATATTAATTTCCAAGGAAAAGCCTCATTCAAAATATGATTTTTCTGCTTAAGAGAAAACAGAATGTAAAATAAACACATATTTTTGCAATCAGTATTTTAATAGAACCCTAGCATATTTTCCCACCTTTAAAATACCTCAACTCTATATACTTATAGCTGAATATATTTTTGTTCTGACACAGCTGAAAAAAAAAAACCCTCAATTTAGTGATTTAGATTTAGGAAACAATTTGTGCATAATATGGCCCATTTACTTTTGGTGTTATTTCATCATGATTTTAAAGCCAAAAATACTGCAATATAAAAATCAGCAATTGAATATGTGCTCTGATTCTGATGAACTAGATTTTCAGTTGCATTGTTTAAAATACTATCTAGCCTGCTTAGAATGTAAAATTTCATAAATATCATGACTGAGGAGGTAAGACGCTTCTTTCTGGTTCTAATTTCCATTAAGAACAGAAAGAAGAAGGAAACTATATTATAACACATAGCATATGTGACAAGATCTTACCCTTCTGATCCATCTCATTCTCGTCCAATCTTTAAAACACCGAAAGAAGGCCATGTTTGTTAAACTCAATAACTGAATTTCTTTGAGAGTATGCACTGAGGCTTTTCCAAGTTTTCCAAATGGGAATAAATTATATCCTGGCATCCAAGAGTCTTGTGCTTCGAATAGGGAGAAGAAGGAAGAGTCAGTGGTGCTACAACTTATCAGTGTGGACTCTTAACCTTCAAATTTTGGTTTGGTTTAGCATCAGAGACACTGTAACACACACACACACACACACATACACACACACACAAACACACAGTTGAAAACAATACCTGCATGAGGAGAGGTTACCTGAGAATCAACTTTCCTACCTCCAGCTCTGAAGAATATCAAAAAAGCTGACACTTTAGACCAAGTGTCCTGCCTGATTCACTAAAGAAACTGGTTTAATCTATTTTTCACTTTATGAAGCAAACCTCCTTGCTCTTTTCATCCATATACTGATCTCCTCGACCACCTATTCATTGCTTATTCCAGGGGTGATATACCAAGGACTTACTATTCAACCAGGTGACTGGGGGTGCAATGCTCCTTGAGCTTCCAGTAAGAGCCCTTGGAATATTTATAGCTAAGTAAGGGAAAATGGACCACTAAACCCCATTTTCAATGAATGCTTCTTTGTGTTATAAAGGTAACTCTGATTCAATATGAACTGCAGTAATGTTTGGTTTGCAAAGTTCTTCTATGTTGAGACATCATCAGACAGCTTAAGAAAACATATGAAAATGCAAAAAGTACAGTTACTATGCATCAAATGACACGAAATCAGAGCAATTTATAATTTCACATAATAGACATATATATGAAATAATAAAAATTATATGAATGTAATCGTAATAAACAGGAAGTACTTTGATTCAAAATTTAAAATGTACCTTAGAAAATGAATAGCCATTGGAAATTTGTTGCCTTTAGAAAGAAGAGCCCCTATTTCCATGTTCAATTAAAAATGAGTGAGTTGGAGATCATGAAAACAAGTAGATGAGTTCAAATCTTCCATCCCAAGCTATCTCTCGGGCCCCGGTGTTCTACTAGATGACCTAAGTCTTCTATAGAAGTGTGTGGTTTCTATTGTTTAGTAAATGCCTCTCTCCTCCTCAAAGCATTTGCACAGTCTCACCATCCTCAGAGAGCAGGATCATAGCTCCAGTGTTGTTCAAACACTGTGTTGTCAAGAAATTTGGAAAGAACATGATTGGTGCCTGTTGCTTTTAAACTGCTATTTGCGAAGGTCTTTTTGTGACATTCAACTATGGCTTTCACTCTCAGTAGATGGACCATTGCTCATTATTTCCCCTTCTTTTTATGTATTTGGTAGAGGGTCTGCAAGGTCTACAGGGTCTCACTACATAGACTGGACTCATAGTGATTCTCCTGTGTTCAGCCTCCCAAGTGCTGGAATTACAGGTGCACGCCACCATGCCCAGCCTCAATCACTGTCTCAGCACACCCCAGGGTCAAGGGCAGCACGGCATGCTGGGGATCAAACTCCAGCCACTGAGCTTTGCCTAAGCAGGCATTTTAGTCTGCTGAGCTATCTGGCTGGCCCTTGAAAGTTTTGATAGGTTTTCGTTTTGGACTTTTTATCGTATATTATGGAGCTCAGTGTGATGCTTCCTTCCATGCATTCAGTATGCGCTGACCAAAGCAACTCCTTTTTCCTTCATCCTTCTACCCTTCCCACTTCTGGATATCACCAAAGAAAACAAAACAGCATATTGTGTATACCCCTGTGGTTCTATTCCTTTATGCGCCAACAACTAAGATATAATCATTAACTTATAAAATGGAAGGTGGATCTATTTTTAGTACAGTATTGGTGATTTTTAAATTCAAAAAAGTGTAAGGAGCTTGGGGGATAGCTCAATGGTTGGAGTGCTTGTGGGGCAAGTACAAGAACCTACATTCAATCTCCAGTACCACAACCTTGCTGGTCACTGAAACCGGGCATGGCAGTGCACGCCTGTAATACCAGTGTTGGAGAAGCTGAGCCAGGAGATCACTATAAGTCTGAGTTGTGTAGGGAGGCCCTGTACCAAGTAAATGAATGAATAAGTGAATGAATGAATGAATAAATAAATTAATTAATTGATTAATTTTAATTAAAAAAAATTTTAACTAAAAAATAAATTTTAAATTGTTTGATTTGCATGTATCCATTTTTTCCTGCCAAGTTCAGCTTTGAATTACTTTTCACATTGCCAGTTAAGGAATAAGTGCTGAAGAGGGAGGTGCATATTTCCCACTAGGAACCCAAGTATGTGTTAGGGCAGTGCCCTCTATCCTGGAGTGACAATGGTAAGCAAACGGGGCTTGTTACTCTCAGAAGTGGACGCATACGCTTGTTTTTCTGTCTTCCCGGGAACATCACCTTAACATTATCTCCCATTTTTTCTTGATAATGAAAAATGTAGGAGAGTATTTGGTTTTGTTTGTTTTTAGAACCATGTGTTCAGTGCCCTCTTTGTGATAGACCCAGTATCATATGAGATGGGCAGGGGCACGTGGATCTTCATGATACTGCCATTACCGGGTGTGTGGGAAGCTCGCACCTAGGGGATATTCCTTAATAATTCCCACAGAAATAGAGCATGGGAAAAACTAAATGCTATACTAAAATTTTAAGAACCAATTTGTTACATTGAACACATGGTAAATATTAGAGAGAGATGTTGTATAAAAAATGTTTATTTAATCTGTCATAGTAAAGTTAAGATTTATATTGACTGTTTCACAATTATATGAAGCCATATTATGACAATTAATCACCTCCAAATTGACCATAAAATCCTGATAGCAAGTTTTCTTCATATATTTTCATTTTAAAAGAAAATGAATGAAATTATAAATATCATCTCATAAATTCCAAAGATTAATTTTGATGTCCAATTTAATTTGTGTGATAGCCTTAAACTGTTCTCTGAATTTTCAGTTAACTGTAGAATACATGCTCACATTCTTCTTTGTACTTTCCTCAGAATTCTTAAGATAGGTGACATTTTAATCCAGAGGTGATGGAGAAAATATATGTAATATAACCTGTGAGATACCTTCATATAGCTTCCAAAGTACCCTGCAATTCTTCTGTCTGACAGTTATTGAAGCTTAAGATCATTAGCACAGGAAACTTGGCAAGGACAGAGGACTGAGTTATAAATATTGGCTTCCAATGTCACCTCAGAACAGAGTTAAGTTCTCTCGAATGTGACAGCATGGATACATGAAAAACTGCATTTGAAATCAAGCTGTGATATTAACAAATTTGCATTTATTTTTAATTTTTTTTTTAAGTTTGTATACCAGAATATGAAAGGTTAGATTTTGGAACATAAATAGTGTCTGGCATGATGCAAGTCATTTAATTTCTGTGGGACACTTTTCCTCCCGAGTAAAATTAAGTTACTTTCTTTTATGTGTATGCAATGTATGGCGTGCCAAGTTCCCTTTCCTCTACTTTAAAAAAAATCATTTTCTTTTCTTTCCACTATCTTTCTCAAAATTGTTACTAACATCCTGTCCAGACATCCTGTAACATATTTCCTTATCTCCATGTTCTAAAGATTTTCCAGGTATTTGAGTTCTCTTGAAAGAGTTTGAATTTTAGCTACTAGAAAAGCTACATGTAATCAAATACCGGTAGAACAAATCACATCTCACTGATGTACACTTTCCATGACAAATGCAATTTATTCACACAAGTGTTCTAAAAGTGATTTAAGGCTCCTTAAAAAAGTTTGCAGTGAAAGACTAAAGTGATAAAAACAAAGAAAGACAGAATAAGGTGAGGTCAGGGGAAAGTCAGTGCAACAATAATTGTCATAAAATAATGTGTAAAAATTGGACTTTGCTTTTTATATGAGACAATAAATATGCTAATCACAATAATACAGCCAAACGTTATAGAGAGTGAAAAATTAGTTTCATGAATTACAAAACAAAATTATAGCACTATTCTGACACAGAAAAATGGTATGTATGATTCTAATACTTAATATTAACTTACCAAATGTACTGAACAAGTGATGTTAGCTTATAATACACTAATAATTAAATGCAGATTTTAGGCAATATATATCCTAATGTAGTCACACTATTTAGAAAATGTTTTAAAATACATCTGGCAATTCTTTTGGTCTTGAAATATCTGCTAAAACACATAATATCTGGGCCAACACAATTGCATTTCAGTAAGGAAGATGAGGGATTATTATGGAAAGTGCCCAGAAGTAAAAGTGAAGAGATCTATGTTCTTGCCACACAACCTCTAGTGGTTGTGTATAGTGGTTCACACCTGTAATCTCAGCCACTACAGAAGCCAAGGCAGAAAAGTCATGACTTAAAGCTAACCCAGGGAAATAATACTGGGATAGGAGTTAGAATTCCATTAGGCAGTAAGGATAGTGGCCCCTGAATCAAGTCAGGAAAACCAAAATAGGGTCTGCTCTGTTGTTACGGTCCTAGAATCTTACAAATCCTTCTGGCAGATGTTGTGCAGCTAACAGAGATCTCTTCAGTTCATGGCCAGAACATGACAAGCAGCCCACTGGCTTAGGGGATTGTGGGCTATGAACAGACACCAGGTGAACACTACAGAGAGCAGGAAAGTATGCAGTCTCATATTAGACAGAGATCATAGCACTTGCTCAGTGGCCCAAGTGTCCTTCTAAACACCTTACAAAACCTTTAGACAAACAGCATTCATGAGTATCATACTCATGGTCCTTTCCTGTTTAGCGGGACCTCTACTTTGTACTAAGTAGATAAACTCTACTTATCCTTTAATTAATTTTCTTGACTTCTGCCTCTTTTGCCCGCGGTTTCATTTTTTATCACTGTGGAATGACACCAGCAATTTCATATCAATGAGAATTTGTCTCAAAAGAGAAAAAACCTAAAAGAATTAAGTGCCGGTGAGTTAACTCAGTAGACCAAGCACTTGCTTAAGCAAATGCAGGGATCAAGGTTGGATTCCCAGCATCACATGCCATGCTGGCCCCGCCAATGGCATGGGGTTAGCTGGTGACCAAGTCCAGGCATGGTGGCACATGCCTTTTAATCACAGCACGGGGTTGGTTGAAAACAGAAAGATCACCAAGTTCACACTGAACAGTGAGAGCTTATACCAAATACCAAGAAAGAAAGCAGAAAGAAAGAAAGGAAAGAAAGAAAGAAAGAAAGGAAGGAAGAAAGCAGAAAGAAAGAAAGAAAAGAAAGAAAGAAAGAAGGAAAAAAGAAAGAAAGAAGAAAGGAAAAAGGGAAGGGAATTGGTATTAATTGTCTATAAAACCACCACCATTTCTTTGGTAAAGTATAAGGTTGGTGAAAGTTATATTATGATCCCTTTCATCTATCAATTTCAACATCTAAGTTGCTATACTTAATGTATTTTAAGAATTGATTTAGTAGTCAGTTTAGTATTTTCATGATAATAAGAATACAATAACATTGCTAATATGTAAACAATATCCACTTATTTCTCCCATTATTTGAGTTTTCAAATTCATGATTGGGGCACCACTAGGTTCAGTGCCTGGTAGGAGTGTTTCTTGTTTGGAAATGTTCTCCTTTCATTGTATTCTTGTATAGATAAAAAGTAAGACTTATCTCTCTGAAGTCTCTTATATAAGGCACTTCCAATAGCACCGCCGATTTGGGAGACTATTAACATGTTCACTGCAATTGCAACAGCTACTGCATTTTTCTGTTTTATCTACTATAAATAGGAATGATCTGGACAGGAATTAAGTAATTCATCAATAAACAAATGATTAACAAAGATTTATGAAGCTGCTAAAACTCATTCATATCCCTTAAGATATACATGATAATTTTCACTTTATAGATGTAAAAATTACAGAAAAATAGATTTAAGAAAATTTCAAGATGAGCTATAGGTTTTTATTTTTTCCTGAAAAGCCATGATACTGATGTTATGGTCAAAGATGAAGATAATTGTGAAAAACAGATGATAGATAAAAAGACAGATATATAGATGATAGATACAAGAAGAAAAGAAAGAAAGAAAGAGAGAGAGAGAGAGAGAGAGAGAGAGAGAGAGAGAGAGAGAGGAAGGAAGGGAGGAAGGAAGGAAAGAAGGAAAGGAAGAAGAAAGGAAGGAAATAGACTAACAATTCAAAACAGTGTGAGGAACAAAATTCTGCTTGTTAGTAAATCTTATCAAAATTATTACATATATTTTGGAAAAAAACTACATTTGTCATGTTAAATTTTTTTCTTGCCATTAGCATTTCTGATTAGTTTCTAAGTTGTCCTAGAAAAAGAATACCAAGCAAAATCTCAAAAGGAAGACTTCGAGTATAAAAAACTAATTAGTTCAGCATGTAGCAGTTGTACGGGGCCCAACTTGTCTCCACAAAGACATAAGACTCTCAAGAGTCCAGCTTCTTCATATGTAATATGTTGAGACAGATTAAACTAACTTCTAAGTTCTTTTCAGACCAATAATTTTCTAGAATGTTGCTATGTAGTATGATTTTTGTCTGGTACCAAAAGAAACAACGAGAAGACCTGATGAATGTAGCTTCAGCAAGATTTGTCTCTCTCAGTGAGCCCAGAGCCTCAGAAGGATTTTCTTTTTATTTAGCACTAAAAAAATGGCTAAGGAGTATATGTCACTACTTTAACAGACACAGCATATTCCAGACATGTAGCTCATGCAAATACTAATAAATAATACTTGAAGCAGAGGAGGAGGCAACCATTGGTGTCATGTAGCAAATAAACAAAGAACAGGACATCCATGGGAAGAGCCGCCATCTGCAACCTTGAGCCCCAGCTTTCCAGGAATCTCAGGCAACAGAAGACAGCCTCCCCCCAGGACTCTGTCTATAATTCAAGGACAGTGTACCCACAGGCGGAGCTCCCCCCTAAAGCTTCAGGCCTCAGCTTTCCTAGACTCCTGAGCAACAGAAGGCGGGCCTCCCTGGGCTCTGTCTATAACACACCACTTCTAGGGACACTAACTGGTCTTCAATCTTACCTCTATGTCACTACATTGTTAAATACTTTGTTGCAAAATAGAATACAAAAAGGAAGAAAGTCCAAGGTATTTTTTAAATATAATAGGGTAAGAAATATTAAAGAAAGATTAAAAAATCTAAAGTGCAAATGATTCTTCCAGTGTGAAAGATTTAAAAACTGTCTCATTCATTCTTTAGTTTTATGACATCACCTTGCCTAGAAACCACTATAATCTAGTAACGTTCATTTAGCGTTATAAAGTAGTGAGATTTGCAGTTAGATATAGCCACGTTAAGCTTTTGAAAGTTGATTTAAAAATTGGTGCCAATATTATAAAATTCTATGTGCAGGATATGAAAGAAATGAACTATTCCATATTTCAGGTGGTTATTATGAAAACATGAGTCAAAATCTTCAGTGTGTTAAACTTTCTGAAAACATGAGGAAAAATGCCTGTATTTTTATGTGTTTTATAGTTCATTGTGTACACTTCAAATATTACATGGTTAACATGTAAGTTATATGGTATCTTAGTGGGGGGTTTTTAATATTTAAATCATTAAAAATACGGTAACACCCAAGACCATCAATCCCTACATAATTTCAACTCACCAAAGTTGGAGGAAGGAACCTCAATACATTTTGTGTGCATCGTTTTCTGAATGCTTGCACTTAAAAATAGGGACCATGAAAATTTAAATCTGATGAGCATAATCATTATAAACTGAAAACATGTATTAGTAAAAAGTTTTTAACAAGATTTAAGGCAAAACCCAAATGAAGCTAAAAGCCCACACCTCTTTGGACATTGTGATCAAAGTCTTTTCCAACAGTAATAAATGCCGTCAACCAACACAATTCAAGGCTAGAGAACCTGTGACCCAAGGGAAGGGTTCTTTGTGCTGCCTAAGTTAAAGTTATATTATTATTCTTAACATGAACTTAAAAGGGACAATTAGAATGAGTTCCTTTTTTTCTACAGACAATTATATCTGTGATTCAAATCTCAAAATATTTCAGAATGATATATTTATGGAATGTTCCTGTAATTGGAAGAAAATCAGACTATTTACACTGCTGCAATCTCATTCAGTTTGTAACTAGGGTGGAAAATAGAGCCTAAGACTCCAGACTGGACATCCAGATCTCACTGCAAACCACAGGCTTGCATTCTTTTGCTATTTATACCATTTGTTTACTTTTTGCATTTCCTTCGCTTGGACAGGGACTTTCTGCTTCAAGTCAATTTCACTCTTATTTTTGGCACACGAGTAAATTTTCCAGTACTTCTGGAAAATGTTACAGCTAACAAATTCTTTGCAAAAAGATGACGGAAACATTTCTATTGGGATTTAATAACTTGAATGTGGATAGTTGTCACCACAGACCTAAGAGTTATTCTCAATATTCAAACATAAGTCTGTCAATTATCTGCAGTAGTAGTAAATGGCACCTGCTCTCCTTCTTTGGCCAACACTGCCATCCAATTTGCCATCCTATTCTTTAAAATATAAATGATCTTCATGACCAACCTGGCAATAACTCTCTACCCATTCCTGAGTTGGCTGGATGATTCATTGAAAATTTCTGTCACTACTAAAGACTGGAGAACTTACCACTACTCCCCAGTGGACATGAGTAAGTTGGGTATCTACTCTATCAGCAGAGTGTTTTGTGTCTAATCACATCTACTTTACTTAAAACTAAATTTGGGCATTTCATAAGCCTGCACAATGTTCTTTCAAGGACTGCCAAAACATGCTATTTTGTTTAAAGAAAGTTAAGCTCTTGTGGATTAAACTCAGTAAATTATAATCTTGTGATTAATTCCCAGATCAAAGTCCATCCAACAACTTTATTAATTGTACTTACAAAATAAATCGCCTTATTCAAATTCCAGTGTTTGCTTTCTTTAGCTACTACACTCAAATTTATCTATCAACCAATTAAAAGTAACTTTTTATTGCTTGTAGGACTCAGTCAAAAGAGAAATTCTACATCAGTGTACCCAAAGAAACAATGAATAGGAAGTTACAAATTCAGGTGGAGAGGAAGGAAAAACCATTTCCTCTCACCAACTGTCAGCTTGGCTCTGAAAATATTATGACAGAGATCATTTGAACTTAATCTATAGAAAGTACTCGTACTGAGAAAATCTCTACAACCTCCCTGAGCAATACGAAAAGGCCACTGTCCCCTAAAACCTCACTGGAACACCCTGTATCTCAAAAAGTGTTTCTATTTTAGGATTTGCAATTCAAGACAAAGCTGTGCATTTAGTTGAATGACTATAGCCTAAACAATATAATTAACACATCTGTGATCCAGTGATTCCCCACGGCCTCACTTAGGACCACATGAGAATTTGGGGAAGTCTATGCATATATATATATAATTTTAATCTTCTTTCTTTCTTTCTTTCTTTCTTTCTTTCTTTCTTTCTTTCTTCCTTCCTTCCTTTTGTTTCTTTCTTTTTTCTTTCTTTCTTTCTTTCTTTCTTTCTTTCTTTCTTTCTTCCTTCCTTCCTTTTGTTTCTTTCTTTTTTCTTTCTTTCTTTCTTTCTTTCTTTCTTTCTTTCTTTCTTTCTGTTATGGCCAGTTCAGCTGGCACAACATGTGTGCTGGGTATAGAACTACGGTCCCTGTGGTTGCCTAAGCAGGCATTTTAGACCACTGAGCTATCTCGCCAGCCCAAATATTCAGTTTCTTTCTTTCTTTCTTTCTTTCTTTCTTTCTTTCTTTCTTTCTTTCTTTCTTTCTTTCTTTCTTTCCTTTTAAGTGAGAAATGAACCCAGGCCCTTACGTTTGCCAGGCAAGCGCTTATTCTTCTGAGAGCTATCTCACCAGTGGGACAGCTATTCTTAAGCCAAAATTTTTCTACAATAAAATTTAAGAAATATTCTTTTTTGATTACCATGGTTACAAAAAGTTCACATTGGAAATCTTGTCATTTTCTCATATATACCAATGTAAATTAAGAACCCAGTTTAGAATACTATTTGGTGAGATGATATTAAAGTGTGTTATTATTATTATTATTATTATTATTATTATTATTATTACTATTATTTTGGCCAGGGTCTCATTATGCAGCTCCAACCCATAGTGATCCCCCTGTTCTCAGCCTCCCCAGCACTGGGATTACAGTATGTGCCACCATGCCCAAACTCAGTCACTGGCTCAAGTGCCAGAGGCGGAGCCTGTACTGCATGTGGTGCCAAGGATTAAACCCAGGTCCCCGAACTTACCTAAGCAGGCACTTAGCCCACTGAGCTATCTTGTCAGTCCTGTGATTGTATTTAAAAATAATTTACAAAGTTTAAAACTAAAACTTTTAGTTTTCTATTACCATATGAATATGTTTGAGTTGACTTACCTCCATTCCAAGAGCACAGTATTTTAATTCAAGAATTTTTCTAAGATCTATAGCCTATTAAGAAGCTAGATGCAGAATAATTTAAAAGAAAGCTTTGTATGTTATGCATGACAATGTTTAGCTTCAAGCGAAGATAAGAATAATAAAATGTTGATAATGTTCTCATAGGTATTCTTTACCTTGGTACTGATGAAGTATCTCTAATTAGAGGCATTTACTTCAACAATGGAATTCAAACTGTTTCGTTCTTGTATATTCCTTTTGTTCAATGTTCTGGCCCTTCATGTCTTTCTACCCCTGAATATGTAACAATTTGTGGTAAAAACACATTTCTTTAAACACCTATTATGTGAAAACCACCTCACCCTGGGAAACACACAAAAAATAATACAAAGAGAACTTGAAATGTGCTTTTGAATACCTGTTCTGTACATTTAAGTACTATATCTCCACAACAACTTAATTAACTCAGAAAAGCAGCAAGACATTTTATTTTGCTATCATGACAATTACAAAAGTTGGTGCTGAATCTTACCCATTGTTCTCTGTACACTCAACACAGTCGATGATGCAAACTGAGATGAGAACCTCGGATTGGGACACGCCAAAAGAAAACTGGCAAGGAAAGGTCATGTTTATTCTTTATTTTACCAGAAAAGAAAACATAATAATGCAATTGTTTTATCATTTGAGGTAAAATCTATATAATATAAAATCAGTAATTTTAAAATATGCAGAAAAATAGCATTTAGTACATACGCAAAGATATACCATCACAATGTCAAATTCTAAACTACTCTCATGAACCACAGTCAAATTCTTCCATTACCTAGGAAGTAATCACTCCTCTCTCCTCCCTGTCCCTTGATAAATGCTCGTCAGCTCTCTATCTGTTCTGCCCCTTCTAGACGTCACATGCTTGCGCTCCACAATATACAAGGTAAGGTGTTGAGTCTGTAATGGCTTCAAGGTTTCTTCATGTCCTAGCATGCATCCAGACTTCGTGCTTTTTTATGACTGAGTAATATTTCATTGCGATTTAATGTGTATAGCAGATTGTCTATCCTTTTTCTCAGTTGAAAGCTGTTTGGGTCATTTCTACCTTGTAAGTACTCTAACAGTGCTGCTATAAAAATACATTGAGTACATATGCTTCTCAACTTAAGATTCCATAAACAAATTGAAAATATTTTAAGTTTCACAGACATCTAATACTTTCTGGCTACCAAAAAATCTTAGCTTAGCAATAGAGTACACTGAGAAATATCAGTACTTCTACTTGACACTCTATGGCTGATGGGAAATTGTAGCTTACTGCCCCTGCTGAGGGTCTGGAGACTATCACACTATACATATTTATCCCAGAATATGAGCAAAATAGAACACTTGAATTGCGAAGGTCAAAATCATAAGTCAAAGCACAATTCATCAGGGATCATTTGTATTTATTTGCATACCTAGAAGTGATTCTACTCGTTTCCTCATTCTTTGTGGGCCACACCAAACATTAGAATTGCTAGGTCTTATAAAAGCTCTACACTTTAGTTTTTAAAGAGTTGTCAACAATTATTCCACAATGGCTGCGCTATTTTATCATTCCTCCCAGCAGTGTCGGAGGACCCTGATTTCTATATGTCCTTGCTAAAATTTTTGATTCTTTAGTGATGACGATAGTCCCGTATCAGCACCATCAGTTGGTATCACTGTAACGTTGGCGCTTATTATCTGAATATCCCAAGATATTCAGATAATGTTGTTTATCTTCTAATTAATTGTGGGTTATTTGTATTTCCCAGAGAAGTACAGATTCAAGGGCTTTGCCCATTTAAAATGTTTCACTGTATTTTATCTCTTATGTAGCTTGAATCCGGTGCTTTTCACAAAACATTTCCACACCTATTTATTTATTTATTTATTTAGGGACAACATTTCAAAGTTTGCTAAGTTGCATAAGCTGAGCTTGGACCCAGAAGCCTTCTGCCTCAGTCTCAGGGTGCTGGACTTACATGAATTCACCACTATGCCTAGCCCTGTATCCATTTTTCAATTAATTATTTTTAACCATTTTTCAATTAATTATTTTTAACCATTTTTCAATTAATTATTTTTAAGATTAAAATGAGTTAGTATATTTCAGATAAACTTAATGATAGCATTCCATATGGGGCATTTGTGCCTTTCTAAGACATGCCTTCCTTTATTCTGGTTTCTATACCATGCCTTCAACTCCAGCTCACCTTCTTAGTTAAATATTTCTTTCCATTTTTCCTTATTTTCTCATTTTTTCTTTTCCCCTGCCCCATCCATACTTCCCTTTCTAATTTGAGCATTTCCTATCTGCTAATATGGAGGATACATTCCAGCCCTTATATATACTTTCAATTTCTCACACCAGAGAAATAATGTGATATTTACACATGTATGTTCTACTTATTTTACTTAAAAAGATGGTCCCAAGGTACATCCATTTGCCTAGGAGTGTCTCAAGTTTATCCCTCTTTACGACTCAGAAGTACTCCATTTTATTTTTTAAAAAGCATATCTTTATACATTCCTATCTTTCATTCATTTTCATTCTGGTTTAGTACATAGGTCTAGTTTTAATTTGCAGCATGTGGAGAGCCAGTTTTTTTTAGCACCATTTATTAAAGAGGCTACTTTTCTTCTAGTACTGGTGTGTGTGCATTTGTCAAAGATAAAGAGGCTCTGTGTGTTTGGAGTTGTTTCTGTGTCTTTTGACTTAGCTCTGTAGCATAATTTGCCTAGATTTTGTTGCCTAGAACTGTTTTTTCCTATGTTAGGTTTCTTCTTATTCTAAATAAATTTTAGGATTATTTTCTCTAATAACTCTTTTTCATTTTTATTGTTGAGATATACAGTTTCTGTGGTTATTAGATGTCTCAGGAATGAATATACAGGTATTTTCTTCTGTTTCTTTGTTTATTTGATGTTTAGTTTCCCTTTTACTTAATATTTTTGTTTGAGACCCAAAGTACTAATTTCAGTAAAGTCCAAATGCTCTTCACTGTTTGTAGTTTGGCTGTCATATCTAAGAATTCATTATTAAATCAATGGTCATGAAGTCTATGTTTTAACTCCTACATTTAAATTATTTTTATTTTTTAATATATTAGGTACAGGTTCTTACTACACAGTTAGACTCACACTCTTCCTCCTGGTTCACCCTCCTTATCACAGGATTACAGGTGGGGGTCCCCACACCCTGGTCTCATGGCCAGATCAGCCCACTTATGGGTGGGGCTTAAATTACTAATACAAAATTTTGGATTTTGCATATGTTTTGAGGTACAGATTCTATGCCCCTTCAAGACACAGGTAATGCACAGGTAATATTGCACAGGTAATTTTGGAGAAATCACTCTGAAAAAATCGAACAGATACTTATTGAAAGTTATATTCCTTAAGTTTAAATATTATATGAATATCAACTGTGGAATTATGGTTGAAAGTATTCCAGAATTTAATTATATTCAATTAAATAGAGATCTTTAGATATTATGCCTTCCCAAATTGCTTCTGCAGATCACCCCTTCACTTGGTCTTGCATTGACTAGGTACTGTTTACACCTATGGTGTATACCAATATTTGTTGATATGTCACATTCAAATGTGAAGCAGGTTTAAATCCATGCTTATTATTCCAGTCCTTTTTCTGCATATGAGTTTTAATTTTATAAAACTTTTCACCTATTGACTTAAGCAAGACATATCTTTTCACCATTTCACACATAATAAAAGTGAATCTTTACAAATTTAAATGATTGTCAAAACCACGTGATAAAAATAAATCAGTCCACAAAACATACTCCTTGAAATTTTGGTCAGTGGTCTTTCTCCCTCACATCCCTTTATTATACTGGAGCAAATTTATATAAGCATTTTCTTCAAAGATTATTTCAACTCATCACTGAAAATCATGAATGAGAAATAATGAAATCTTAAAATTCTGTTTTCTTTCTGAATGTGCAGCACCTATTTATAAGCTTTTATTATAATAATTTTATAACCACACATCTGCTGAAACAATGAAGTTTTTATGACCACTATCTCAGTTGGCATTTTCTCCTAAACATACTAAAATAAACTTTTTGTGATGCAATTCATGTAGCTGAGACACATTTAATAGAAACATTAGCAAACAGATAAGGAACAAAAGGAGACTCCTTGAAATAAAATCACACTGACAGTCAAGTAAAACCAAAACACATGCTGGTTATCTATGATTTTTACTCACGAGTATGTCGTGTGATACTATACAATAGTTTTACTGAGATTCTTTATAAACATTTAGAACTGTTCTATGAAACTACATGGGATAGGTCTTCACTCTTCACTCATTTCAAAATAATCATTTTCATGCTAAGACATAATCTTGCCCTTAACATATGAAATATATGGCAGATATAGATAGATAGATACATACATACATACATAACATACATACATATATACATACATATATAGACAGATACATGGATAGATAATAACATTAGTCAAAACCAAGGTAACTAGATGCCCACAAGGTAATGAATTAATGAATTTCATCTCCCTGGAGGTTCTCAGACAATCACCAGCCATCCTTCCATTCACTACTGTTGTTATAAGAGGGACTGATATATGGCTCAAGAGGGACAGTGAATCATTTATAAGAGCCCTTTCAATATTCACAGAAGCTCTAAAATCATACAGTTTACAGTTAAATCTATAAAGTAAAACCTTTTCCATAGCATCCGATCTCTTGTGTTTTCCCTGTTTGATTTTTCTTTATTCATTGTTCGTATGTGTTTCTGTAACACCTTTACTGCTTCTTTTTTTTTTTTTTTTTTTTTTTTTTTTTTTTTTTTTTTTTTTTTTTTTTTTTTTTTT
>PVJA010001490.1:0-51149 GCA_004027025.1 Myocastor coypus | reverse complement strand
TCCTTCCAAGATACATCCTGTAGTTATTACTGGTGATTTTCCTTTGGTTTTTCATTAAACAGCCCTACAATTTTTGAGAGAACTCATTCTACCCTAGAGTGCCTGCAGTCAATGCAGTCGCATTATTATTATACCCCGGATCAAAGCATTGTATAAAAGCTGGAATATGGTGTAATTAGAAGCTGAAAGCCTAGCTAACAAATGTAAAATAATTTTAGGGAAATTTGAAGTGTTATTTGGCACAGATCAGTACCGTATACAGTATGTCAAATTAAATAGCATCCAAATATGCTAACAATGTATTTTCTAAAGGGTGAAGAGGTTAATTGTGTTGTAAAAGGAATTTCCAAAAGAATGAATCATCTATTTCCATTGAAACCACAATTTACTGTGGCAAGAGGCCATATTGCTGAACTTTCCAGATTAGCAAGTAATTGACCAAATATTCAGAAATAATTTCCCTATTTTTTGGTTGTTAGTACAGTACATATTATTATTTTTAACATTCCTGATTACATTTAATAAATTAAATTATTGCCATCAACTACTATTTTTCTAGTTTTGAGGCAGTAAACTTACAGTATGTGAAATTTGCTGAAAGATCCTGAGGATGAAATTGTACATAATGCCTCCTAGCTATTTGGAGGAAATGTTTTTAAAGAAGTTATCACATCAAATGAGAATAATTACTATTCATCATGACAATATTCACTTCTCAAGAGGTGCATACATGTTGATAGTCATGGTAATAAATGGAATTTTTTATTAATATATATATGAGTTGATTTTCTTTTCTCATAAATCTCATAGGTTTTGTTTCCACTGAAACATTCTATTTTAAAGTATATTCAAAGGAACAGAATGCCTAGTGAAGATGAATAGATTCTACATAATGACTAACGTCAGTAAATTCTCCCTCTCATATCTCCTTCTCTTCAAAGGATGTATCATCCTTCAGAGAAAAAAAACACCAAAATAATTTAAAATGTTTCAAGCTATTAATAACATGGACAATATTAACAAATGTCAGGAAAGGGAGGTATTTTAGTGTGCCTGAGCTACTAAAAAATCCCGTGGACTGAGGTAGATTAAACAACAGAAATTGATTTTTGCACAGTTCTGTGGCCTAGGAAGTCCAAAGCCAAAGATGTGGCCAGTTCAGGCCCTTGGGAAGAAGTCACTGTTTCAGGCCTGCTGTTGGTAGACTTCCACCTGTGTCCTTAAGCAGTAAACAGAGAGAAAGTGTAAACTGTTTCGATGATAGAAACAATCCCTTTCAGCAGCTTTACAAGGTTTCATGCGAGTTTTACAAAGCTGGAAAAACAAGGGCAAGTAAGAAAATCAGTCACCAATGTAGTTGGTTGAATGTAAAATTTACAGGTCTGGTTTTATGAACTAAAATTTCATGTCACCTAATGTTTACATAATGAAGTCTATCTTCAGTACAAAACTGTTTGATAGCAGGAACTGTGTGTCTATGAGGGTATGATTAGGGTTTTAATCAGTTTCAATATTAATGTCATCTGTTCAGTTCTGGTGTTCTCCATACTATGTAATAAGAACAATGCCTCTTACAATTGCCTGTAGACATTTATATGATCTTATATAAAGGCATATGCAAGACTTTGGGGCCTTCCAGATAACGCAGCCACTTAAGCAGCTGCCTGCAAAGTGTAAGGACTCGGGTCCCAATCCTGGTACCGCATGACGCTCTGGCCCTGTCCATGCCCATTGATCTGGCCACCAAAACCAGGAGTAGTGCCACACGCATATAATCCCAGTGCTGGGGAGCGTAGCTGAGTCTGAGCTGTAGTGAGATGTTATGCCAAATACATAATTTAAAAAAATATAAATACATACATTAAAAAAGATGTCAGTAAATTTATAAATATTTTCTCTTCAAAACATGATTCTGGTACTATACTATTTTTAAAAGGCAGAGTATTATTAATTAATACAAAGGAATAAAATATCACATCACCTATAGGTCTAGTGAGATAGTTCAGTGGACAAAGCACCCCCTTGTGCAGGGTCCAGGGTTCTGGGGCACTAGGACAGGAACAAGTGACAGAATACAGGTGTCGTGAAGCACAATTGTAATCCCAGCACTGGGAAGGGTGAAAACAGGAGGAACACTGTGAATCCAAGCTGTGTAGTGACACCCTGTTCCCAATACATAAGTTAGAAAAAACAATAGTCACATCATCACATAATCAGTAACCCAAAACGAGAGAAAAGAACACTGAATATTAAGATCCTTGTAGAGTTCTACACTGTTTGTCAGTGAATAATCTTTTGATTTCAACCAAAGGATTCTCAAGGCAAGTTAGCAGAACCTAAAGGAAAAGAATTGGTTCGTGCAGCCAAGAGTTCTGAAATTTTTGTTTTTGTTTGTTTGTTTGTTTGTTTGTTTTTCCTGTTTTCATTTTCAGAGAAAACTTGCTTTGGTAGCTCAAATGTGGCTACCGGAACCCGGTGGTCTGCAGCTCCCAATTTTGCTTCCTACTGACTTCATTTTTAGCAACTTTCTGTTCTTCTGACACCTCCTGGCTCCCAGGGTCTCCCTGGGCTCTGTTTATCCTCACTCACATCACACAAAGTAAAGAAAATGCCATTACTGACAGTTCTAGGAGACCTTGAAAATAGCATCTCTGCTAGAAATCCAGGAAGTGCTGCCCCTTGGCTTCTTGCTTCCATTTGGAATGCAGGCCCTGAATTCGTAGCACTGGTCACGGGAGGCAAGGTGGTCCATTATCTTTGGCCACTGAGGTGTTGCTGCTATGGCTGAGGACTAATTCAGCTTATTTCGAAATAGTAGGACAGTGTGGAGAATGACAAAAGCCCAGCGAAGAAGGACACAGACTTCTGTAAGATAAAAGTGGAGTGAGCACACGCAGGTCATTGTGGATGGAGGGAAGATCCCACATCTCTTCCTCTCTACTGCTCTTCCCCTTGGCTTCAGAATAAACAGAACCAAGTCATTTGTGTAAATGTCAAAGTCTACAAAAGATAGCACCATTCTTATTTTTTTTTTACACAGAGCCCTATCATTCAATGTGTTTAATATTTAAAGCTGCCTCCTACCGCATGAGTGTTCTGATTTCCATAGTAAAGGACCCAAAAGTTGCTCAATGTGGTCCTTTTCACTAAGTACTTTACTGGATAATAATTAAAGGGTATTTTAAAGTAAGGGGCTCTCTCTCCAAAAGAAGAGCTCCATAAAAATTCATACAACTCCCTTTACTACTGAAACTATGTTTTAAAATTCTCTTATTTTCCCTGGTAACCTGCAGAACCCAATTCCTAAATGTTAGGTTCGCTAGTTTTCTAATTGAAGCCCTGAGTGAACTATCCTGAGCACAAATACAAGTGGATCAGTAAAAATGCAGATAGACAAAAATACAGACTACATCCTACCTTTGCAGTCAATGCTTGTGTTTCTGCTTTTTCTCTGCAAGTCTTATGTATAGGACTTCTATGTGTAGAACTCCCATAAGTAGAAAGAAGCTATTACATAAGTTGGAACTTGATAAGACATCTTGCATTTTTCCCTATCGATCTGGTCTATAGATTTCCCTTCCATTCATCAGCCTGGGATGCACAACAGTGGTTGGCGTGTAGGAACTAAATCTGTTTCCTTGCTTTTCTCATTCCTGTTTTTCTTCAGCCATTAGAAGTTACCAACATGAAGCAAATACGGAGGTTGAAAGGAATGACACGGAAATTTTTTTTTTCCCCCCTGGCTTCTTCACCTCTAGCATTTCACCATTGGATGCCTATGTCCCTTATAATTGCACAGATTTTATTATGGGGTACTGTATGCAAAACTATTATCTTTGGTTGCATTAGCTTCTTTTCCTTTACCATTCAGACCTAGAAATATTAACATCGCCTGAACACAAATAGTTTAAGCATTAGATTGTTGAACTCTTTACTCCATGCACATGCTTCATGATTCACTAACTAAAATTATTTCAGGCTGCCTGATGTAATGCGCCATCTACTTCCTGAAGGACAATACTGATCCCCAGGTCAAATAATATGAGACAGAACAAGTTGTGCTTAAGAAAACAAAAATAGGGACAGCCTAAGCAGACTGAAGATCAGCATGAAAAATCAAGTTATATCAGAGTAGTACAGCCTGTCAGGCAGGGGGACTTTGCTATAAAATAAAAAAAGAAATAGAAAATATTTTTAGAAGTATCATTATGGGATTAAAATATCACTGAATGATATTTCTTTTGGTGCTCCGGGTGGATGAGCAATGAACAGAGCAAAAGACTGACAGAAAACTTAGAAGCTCTAAAGATACCTGGATAAGGATCAACATAGAAGTAGTGTTGATACAGAAACTAAAGTGGAAAGGAAAGGACACATGAGATTTTTTTTTGTTGTTGTTGTTGTTTTTTGTTTGTGTGTTTTGTTTTTGTCTTTTTGAGACAGGGTCTTGCTATGCAGTTGAGGCTGGCCTTGAGCTCACTTTTGTAGCCCAGGCTGGTCTCGAACTGGCACCAATCCTCCTGCCTCAGCCTCCCAAGTGCTGGGATTACAGGCGTGCGCCACCACGCCCGGCACATGAGATGTTTTAATCATGGAAAATAAGGCGGAAGGCATGACAAAATCTACTGGGCAATCATAGTTTATCACTCAAAGCAGGAATCTTTTGGAAGTGAGTAAAGCTCCATCAGCACTTAAGGTGCACACTAAAATTGTCCCCATCAAACAAGGGTGCCTTGACCGTGTAAAGATAAACAAGAAATTCCAAGTATACACTCCTGAGCTCTTTAAGAATAGATTGCTATCTCATGGGGAAGATGAAGTTGCACAATGGAGTCAGTTTTGTGGAAGTGAGGAAAACAGTTGAAAAGGTTATTTCTGGACACACAAGCTCAGCCCACAGAGCATTTGATAGTTCCAGGCTAAAGAGATGGTCAGCTTGGAAACACAGGATGAGAACTATAAATGGAAATATCATTATAAACAATGGAAACGCTCTGCCACGTAGATAATTTTCCTCACTGAAATTCTTTCTCTTTTAACCATTCACTCCTGTGAAGTATTTTCTCTGCTCCTGGATAAGAATGCAAAGGATGTCAAATTCTGATTGACCTTCCTACCATACAAAGTGTACCATAATACTGGAAATCTAATATAAACTAATTAGCTTCTGTGACATTAAAGTCTTGCTTTATTTAATCACCTAAAGAGTGGCCTATTACCATATCCCCATCAAGTTGTGTTTGTTTCCTCACCTTAACAATCCCTGCTATGGCTTCGTACAGTTTGCTTTGTACAAATAAAGAAGAGACTAAGAATCAGGGTCAGCAAACAGATGGAACTGTGGCAAGATTCCAGACTTTCTTGAGCAAAGCCAGAATGAAAACTAATCATGTTGCTCAGAAAAATCTTACAAATTTTATAATTTTGTTCTGGTATTAGATAAGTAGAGTTAGACCTTTAAATGTTGTCTTTCAAAACTTTCTTCTTTCTACTTCTTTTTTAGGAGATGCTTTCATCTCATTGGGAAGTATTATTCTTCTTGTCATTTTATTCAGATACCATTGAGGTTTTCCTATGTCACAGCTTCATATCCCAGGTCAATGTTTGACCTCCAGTAAAGCAAAGACTTGAGGGTCAGGGAGATAGCTTAGTAGAATAAGTGGTGGCCTAGCAAGGGCAGGGTCTTGAGCTCAATCCTGGGTATGGCAAAAAAAAAAAAAAAAGAAAGAAAAAAAAGAAAGACTTGATGGCTGTCTGCTTTTTCTTGTTTTATCAATTCTTTTCATAAATATAGACAATTTGGTCCACATTTTTTTGAACAATGGTCATTTTTTCCACTTTAATAAGATCTACTTCCTTGTTCTCTACCAGTTGCTTCTGCATCTATAAATATGAGGTACATCTTTATAACATTTTTCATTCATTGTTTGGCAAAAACTTAACAAGTGATTGAAATGATGCTAAGCACAAAGTATGAGACATGGATTGTAGTGATCAAGGAATATAAAAATAGGTTAAAAAAACAGATCTCTGACTTCACTATTATAAAATTGTATGATGAATTACTCAAGTAATTCTTTTGCAACAAACTGTATGTCAGGAATGAAACTAAAATGTCAATGAATCTCAATTTTTCTCTCACTCTCCTCTCCTCATATTTAAGACATCTATTTTCAGTCCATGTCAATACTGAATATTCATTAATTTTCCAAGTCCTGGGTTTTTGCAAGTGTAGATGTAGTTGATGTCCCATTAGGCTGTTGAGCAGATTTCATGGCTCTCTAATCAAATTATCCCATTTCTAAACACAAATATTTTTATAAGACATTTACCAAAAGCAAATGTGACGTAGTTTCCATCTTATTTTTAAAATTTAAAAACTGAACAGTGTATTATTAAGTTCAGCACATCACCTGCAGTGCCAAAAGACTAGCACAGCAGAGTCGCAATGGATCTTCTCACAGCCCATCTCACACGCTTGAGATCAGAGTTGTTGCACTACCAGCATTCAAAGTCCCACACATCTCAATTATACTTTTTTTTTATTATCTTATTTTCTTGCCTGTTTGCAATGTCTAGTAATCTTCTACATATTCACCGCCACTACTTTAATGGTTGTGAAGTATTTGCTATGATGCATTTTGTCATTTAATATTTCTTCTTTTTTTTTTTTTTTTTGTGGGACCAGGGTTCGAACTCACGACCTGGCACTTGCCCAGCAGGCACTTGTGCCTCGGAGCTATCTCCCCAGCCCCTTGTCATTTAATATTAACTTTACTATGCAAACCACAGCTAAATTGTGGCAGGCCTCATAAAAATCCATCTTAAATGAACCGTTAGATGGTATGCTGTCAGTGTAGACTAAGAAAAAAAAAAAAGAGGGCCACTCCACAGAGCTTACAGAACAGCAAAACGTGGTGAGAAGTAATAGTGAGCACTGCACGTTATGAGAAGAAGCCTACAACTGCATATGCTGGGGTTCACAGGATTTACTACTATTGTAGAACCAGCTGGGATATAAGGCGATGATAACTAAGGAATTGGCAACAATTAAAATTCAGTCAGCAGGGGCCCGGCAGGATGGCTCAGTGGTCTAAAGCACCTGCTTAGGAAAGCTTGGGCGGCTTCAGGCACCACGGTTCAATGCCAGGCAACACATGCTGTGCCAGCCCTTCCCTCAGGACAGGCTGAGCCGGCCATAAAAATGAGTGAATAAACAAACAAAGGTTCTGAAACAAGAAAAAAATTAAATAAATACATATAAAAAAATCAGTCAGCAAGTTAGGTTTTTAATTCTTACAATGGATAGAATTTTTAAAAACAGCTAGATTCTGCTCTCTGCGAGTTTAACAAATGAAGAAGAATAAGAGATATGCTTGATCATAACTAAGGCAAGTGGAGCTCAGGATGGAACAGATATATAAATACCAAACGGTGCAGCTCCACAGAGTAATATCTCATCACAAACCCTGGGGCTGCTGATCTATGGTGTGCTTATCACGTTGCATTTCATTTCACGGGTTCCCGGACACAAGGCTGGGGGCCGGCTATGTTGGGCACATAGAGAACGGTAAGTTCTGGGACTGGAACTTGAACAGGTATGGACGGAGATGCCTCCCTATGGAGTATGTACACTTGGTCTCCACAGGAGCCATAAAACAACAGATTCAGCGGCTCCTTTCAAAAGTTTCTGAAGTCTCCAAGAATCTTTATTTTATTTTTATCAAATATCCTCAAGGAATCAGACATGTAACCACGCGTTGCACCACGCTCTTGCTATGATAACTTGCCCGATGTTAAGGGCCCTGCCACCTACTGGTCACCGTGTTGTCATATTTTCCATTCCTTTCCATTCCAGGCCCAAGAAAAAAAATCTCTTATCTCCCAGCACTCAGCAACCATTTTCTGGATGCCAAGTACAAATTTATAATGGAGTCACTACATATAAAATCTATATTAAATCTTTAATTCTGCCCCAAACAGGATCTTTTCTTATCCAGATAATTTAACATCCTGAAGCAAAGAGAGCAGCACGCTGTGATGCTAAAGAGGGAGTGACAGGTTATATTTAACATTGACTCAAAGCTTAAAATTGAGGCTCTGAATAATTTCATCTATTTTAAAAGGAAATTGAAACATATATATATATATATATATAATAATGCTATATAATATATACTTTATACATAATATAATATATACATACATATTACCATCCTTACATTTAATAAACTTGAGTATAGTGGCAGAATGAAACCTATTTTCCCTAACAAATCAAACTTCAATCTCCTTTTTTGCACTCTCACAGAATTTATTACACACTCATTTCTAAAGTTTTCTAAACAAAACATCAATAAAAAAATGACAATGGTTTTGAAAATCATCTCATCAAATATACTAGTATTTCTTTCCAACCAGAATGGCAAGGATAATAAAATAACATTTGATACAATGCATATCGTTGTCCTCCTAGTAGTTATACAGAGCACAGAGTATTGATGTGATAATTACTTTAATCATTATTGATACAGAAAAATTTGTTCTCATTGTACTAAGAGAAAGCAGTTACATACATAATCCAGTATTCCATGATTGCAGTGGGTTACTGGCAAAACTGGCAATAATGGACAAGTCTTGCTTTAACTTGCCTTTAACTACCCAGCAGAAAAGTTTAACCACAAGGCATAAAACATAAAGCTAGAGTAGTATGCTGAGCTGTAAAAGGCTTAAATCAACAGCTTCAAAATTCAGTCTCTATACCTATGGAAACCTAACAGTAACTTTTTGTAGAGAACTACATAATTGTTAATGCCACATATAAAACAGTGAATCTGATGGTGGCACTCAAACAAGATTATAGAGCTCTATTCAGCAATTTGATATGGTAGGGTTAAAAGTTTAACTGGACTTCAGTTTCATGTGGATTTTTACTTTTGCCACAGAGTTAGCCTATATTCAGACTTTCATGCAATGTCCATGTACAGTTGTTTACTAATACATGGCTCATTGCTTTTCATGGGCATCGTTTGAGCTGAAAGTAATGTCTATGTATTTCCCACTTTCAATTTTATGTGGGGATAAATAATAAAAGTGTTCTTTCTGCATTGGCCCTATAAAAATACTGGGTAAATTAAAAAAAAGATAATGTTAAGGAAGTAAATAGTTTTGATATTTTTGTTGATATTTTGTTGAAAAATGATTTAGGATGCTAAACTGGAAAGTTACATCAGAGCTTCGTCAGTTCTGGAATGCATCCTCTTCCCAATACTGTAGTCACTTTGGTAACTAAAAGTTCAGAAAGGAAAGAAAGATAAAAACAATGAAATGGAAATGTGAGAGATAAAACTTACCAATTGAACTATACAGAGACATTGAAGGTGCTTAAATTTGGTGTGAAAATGGACTAGACGAAGTGCAACTTTCAGAAAGGACTCTGGTATAAAATCAAGGGAAACAAGCTAACTACACCAAGACTTTATATCTCAAGTCTGATTGCACAGCGATATGGATTTGAATTTGTTTTTATTTCTTGCAAGTAATAAAAAATATTCAGTGTGAAGAAAAAAAAAAAAAAAAAAAAACCACGTTTTTTCTCTGCTGGTAGGCCCAAGATATACTCTGCAATGATTCACAAACCTTGAGTTTACACAGGACATAAAGGCAGAAAGCCCAGCTGTATATAAACTTACAATACAAAGAGAACTTTGTTATTGTTAGGAACAAGCAGAGGGAATATATGGCTGACTTAGACAGGCAACACGTTTCAGCACTATAGCTACCAGATAAAAATTTGGGGAAACTGATATGCTGTGTTTAGCCAAATGTCTCCCAAAGGTCCATTTATTGAAGCATTGTCCCCATCCCAAGACACTGTTAGTAGGGGTTAGAACCGTTGAGAAGTGGAGCCCGGGAGGAAATACTAAAGTCACTGAGGACACAGCCCCAAAGGATTGTGGGAGGTGAGCCTCTCCTCCTTTACTCTTGGTCCCAAGCCACAAAAGCCAAAGAAGTTTTTCCTATCAGATTCCTACCATGATGCATCTGTCCATGCAATAAAGGCAAACAATCTTTACACCAAAAACTGTAAAAATGAATGAAAAGTATTTTTGGGGAATTTGTAATAGTAATGAAAGCTGACTAACTTGGGAAAACATAACCCAAAAGCCAAGACTTTACAATTATTAGGGGTTTTTTAATATGAAAAAGCCTTAAAATTGGTGTTTTAGGAGATGGAAAATATTTGGAGGAGTGGGCTAAAGAAAGTGTGCATTAAGTTGAGGCTAATTTGTGGTTCTGGGGCTGCAGAAGGCAGCAACACTGATGGAAATGCAGATAGTGAAGGCTATGTTGATGGTGTTTCCAATGGAAACAAGATTCTATGGCAAATTTGATTAAAAGGTTATCCCTGCACCATCGTAAAGGATTTAAATGTATTTTACCCATATGCTGAGACTTGCTCTCAGGCTAAGCTCAAGGGTGACAGACCAATTTATCATCTGGAGAAAATATAAAAACACAGAGAACCCAGCACAATTATTATTGACTGCTTTTAGATAAATTTACAGTATGAATCAACAGCAATAAGTGAAAGATCAAAAAGATTTAAGCACTTGCAATTTGGCCAGAATAAATGCTTGTGTGAAGTTCTGGCCAAGCAAAGTGTTGATAGCTGGCACCAACAAAGGAGCAAGACCTGGAGCAGAGGATATAGCTCAGCAGGCATAGGTGCCTGCCTGGCAAGCACGAGGTCCTGACTTCAATCCCCAGGACCACCCACAATAAAAGACACAGAGAGAGAGTGAGAGCTTTTCAGTAGGATAACAGGAAGGTTGCCTCAAGGACACTTCCGAGATGAGCAAGCGCACAGCTCGCACAGGCATACAGATCTAGATATGCAACTCTTTAAAACTAATTTCAAGATCAGAATACTCTAAAAGTGCCACCAGGTCACCTGACATATCCCAGGCCACCTAAGGATTTGTTTTTCTATATTAAGATAATGACACACTGATAAACAACGATCGCAAGATTTTAACAGGCACACCACAGCATACTCACTAGTGCCACATTTTGGAATGGACAATATGCCATTGGTCCTGAGGAGATACAGAATGAAAGACTTATGGGACCATCAAGACTACCACTGAGATTCCCAGGGAAGGCTCAGGATGGCAGGTCATGTGCAGCAGGATCAGAATCCCCACTAGAAGTTCCCAGTAGGTTGATACATGGAACTTAGCTTTGATGGAGACCCAGAAAGATACTACAGGTCCAGAAAGGCAGAAGTGCCAGAAACAGTGCATGATGCAGTCAGTAACTTTAGACTTGTGAATCTTTCCCAAGAGTGAGGCTGTGTGGGTTGCAATAAGCAGAGCTGTAGGGATAGGGCCAGTCAAGCTGCTGAGAGCTCAGAGCGTGCCAACTATGGTTTACCTATCAAGCACGGAATTGTAAGACTTATTGTTCACCATGAAGGGGGCAGTTTTGGTTTGATTCAATCTGTAATTGCTATGCACCTCTTCTTCTTCCATGAAATTTCAGTGTTGAACTTATTCCTGCTCTACTATTGAATCTTGAAAATAGATAACTTAATTTTTATTTTCACAGGTACTCAGAGCTCAATTGCCTTGAGTCTCAGAGAAGACTTTGGACTTGGGCTTTTGAACAACACTGGCACAGTTAACACACTGGAAATCCTTGATAGTTGTGCATTGGAAGTAACTTCACTTTGTATTGTTGGAGTTGGGGCCAGGCATAGGTTGCTATGGTTTAGGTAGGTATTTCCCAAGGGCCCACATGCTAAAGGCTTAATTCTGTGACTACTGGCACATGGGTGGATGAGACAGAGTGGTGGGCACCTAGTCTGTATCCTTTAGACCACTGAGTACGTGTTCCACAAAGCACAGTGGGACACAGGCTCTTCTTATTTTGATGTTCTAGACATGGAATGGTTTTTCTCTACCTTATGCTCCTGTCATGATGTGAAAATTGCCCCACATAGCAGGGCCAATTGATCATAGGCTGAAATCTCTAACACTGTGAGTAAAATAAACCTTTTGTTCTTATAATTTGAGTTGATTATTTCAGGAATTTTAAGAATAATGGAAAGCCGAATAACATAATACATTATTTTTTTATATATTTTATCGGTGCGTGTTTGATATACATGAAGTTAGCGTTCAACTTGGGAAGCAGGTACCTACATATATCATATTTTTGTTTCACTTCACCTTCCCAAATGCTTTCCTCCCTCTGTCTCTACACATTTTTCCCGTTTTTATTCTTGCTATTATTATCATTAGTGCATGTTGGTAACATGCAATGTTTCTAATCATTTTGATCATCTGCTTCCTGCACGTAAATATAACACTTTTTGCTTTGCTTCCCCTTCCCCTCTTTCCCTCTATCACTATCCTGGACCCTTTCGCAGTTGCAAGAGATGCAGCTCTCTGCTTTTATCTATCTGTCTGTCTGTCTGTCTGTCTGTCTGTCTGTCTGTCTGTCTATCAATCATCTATCATCTATCTACCTTTCTATCTATCTGTCCTTCATTTTGCTCTTTGTTTATACTTTGCCATAGTAAAAGAATGATAGTATGTGATATTTAAGCTTATTAGCTCAACATTGTATTTTCCAGATGCATCCATTTTCCTACCTATGATTTGAGTTTACATTTCTATATAGCTAACTAACATTTCTTTATATAGAGATGTCACAAATTTTTTATCCATGTGTATAGTTTTGGGGGCATGGGCTGTTTTCAAGATTTAACTATTATGAGTTATGCTACAGTGTTGATAGGCATGCAATATGATGCATTAAGGTCTTTGGGAAGATGTCTAGAAGGATACAGAAACATCCTCAGATGTATTCAGCTATTTAATCTTTGTAAAAGGGGTCAGAAACATATTATTATATTCAACAAATGGTGCTGGGAAATCCAGCTATTTGTTTGCAGAAGTTTGAAATTTGACTGACAACTCTCACCACGGACTAAACTAAAATAAATGTGAATCAAAAATTTAAATATCAAACCCAAAGGAAGATAAAATCAGTAAAAAGCTTAAAGTCCTAGGCAAAGATGAGTACTTTCTAAACAGAACTCGAAGTACACAAGAAATAACAATAAAAGGGCTAGGCAGATAGCTCTGTGGCAGAAGTGCCTGCCTGATAAGTGCAAAGTTGCGAGTTCAAATGCCGGTCCTGCAAAAGTAAATAAATAATAGTAGTAGAAATAAATAATTGTGATTATACCAAATTAAGAAATTTCTGCATAGCAAAAGAATCATTTAGTAGAGTGAAAATACCGCCCTAGAGTGGAAAATGTTTCATTAGCTATTGCTCAATATCTAGAAGGCTAATATCTGAAATATGTAAGGAGCTGAAAAAATGAGACTATTTAAAATGACCAATCAAATAATGGGCAAGTGAAACAGATGTTTCTCAGAAGTTCCGGTGACCAGCCAGCATATGAAAAGATGTTTACTAACTCTGACAATTACAGAAATGTGAATTTTACATTCTAAGATTTCATCTCATGATGGAGAAAATGGTCTTGATCAAAAATTCAAACAATAACAGATGCTGGCTGCCCGGAGAGGAAAAGGAGCTTTCCAAGATGGTGGGTGGCAATATAAACTAATACAATCATTGTGGAAATCAGTATGGAGATTTCTCAAAGAACTAAAATTATAAACTCAATATAATGTGGGTCTCCCTCTTTCAGACATCTTTACCTAAGAGCTAACTTTATTTTTAAAGATCTAAGTTAGATCATGAAAGAAAAGAAGCTTCTTTCTTTTGGAGCAGGGGCTACTATGGATGGAAGCAGGACCTTTGCTTAAGTTATACCAACAACCTTCTGAAATTTTTATTTCAAGACAGCTCTCATCGTTTTGTTAAGTTAGAGACAGATATAGAGATAGAGACAGAAATAGAGATATATAGATGTAATAGGATAGAGTCTTGTATAAGTATTACAAAATACATGAGTCTGTATCTAAGCAACCATCACCCTGTGAGATGGGGCACTGTGTTACTTTTAAAAATAAGAATTCTCGCCTCTTCTCCATGAATAGCCACCATGCTGACTTATCAAATAGTCATTCCCTTTGCCTTACTCACTTTTGTTCAGCAGCATAATGTCAAGTTTTGTTTATATCTAATAGCCACAAATGTAAGTTCTTGCTTTATCTTTGGTGGTTTGCTTTTATTCAAAATTATTATTTTAAAATCCATTTATGTTCATTAGTATAGCTGCAGTTAAGTCATTTTATTATTTTTCTTTTTATTAAAAAATGTATGTTGTATGGGATCTGTGGAATTCTGTCTTAATTACTCTTTACTCATTGCTGGGACAAATATCCAACACTCAAAATGAAGGAAGGAAAGGCTTATTTAGCTCACAGTTACTGGAGGCTTCAGTCCATATTCGGCTGGCCCAAGGCTGAGTAGAACAGGGCAGAAAGCATCCAGTTCGTGGCGGTGGAACAGCAACAAAATGGTGACAGAGGAAGCCAACCAAACACAGCATCAGAGCAACAGCTCTAGTCTGTCTCTGTCTCTTTTCATATTCCTATCAAGCTCTCTGCCTTAGAATATCTGCCCTAGATCACACCCATAGTCCCAGTCCTACTTGGACCAATAATCTCATCAGTACTAAAACATATAATCCCAGTGACTCATGAGTCAAGTTTCAATCTATAGGAGTCCCTGCCCAATGACTGCATGAGACTTTGGGAGGACAACTAGACATAAAACATAATAGGCCACTACACCCAGGCTCAACTGCTGACTCAGCATACCCTGGAGTGGTATTGGCAGGGCATTCTGGGATCCAACCCCTGCCTCTATACTTTGCCTAAGCAGATGTTTTAGTCAGCTGAGCCATCTGGCTAGGGATAATCCATAGTATACATGTCTCACAATCAACCTGTTAATTCTAATATTGATTAATCCAACAGAATTTTGTAACTAAAAACAAACCGTAAAAAATCAAACTGAAAATTATTAAATTAAAAGTGAATGTGATATAGCTCATAATGTGTTGAATAGTAGATTTGATATGTAAAGAGAGATAAGTGCTAAAATGGAAAATAAAACAAAAATTATACAAAAAATAGCAAAGAGAAATGTGGGGAACTTACAAGGCCTGTAGGACAGAATAAAAAGGCATAGTAATTAAATATGAAGGATATAAAACATTTTAGAGCTTTACAAAAATGAAAAGAAGTGAATATTGAGATCAGGATGCAAAATAAGCCTCAAACAATACATATTATACTAACATGAGAACTACTTGCGTTAAAATTTAACCATTTCAAATATATTGCAATAAAATATGAAAAGACAAACATTTATAGTATAAACATATGCAAAACAAATTACCCAAATGATATGCAAATTAGAATACTAGATACCCAATATTAAACACATAAAATTGTATTTTCCACATTTTCTAGAAAACAAATCCTAATTTTAAAGTCCAGTATAATGTCATTGAAAAGTGAAGAAAAAAATAAAAGCATTTTCAGACAGCGCACAGTCATAGAACTCTACAAAAGAAATTTACCAATAGAAAATATAAAAAAAGATAATTTAAAAACAAAGAAAAATGGCTGGTGAGATAGCTCAGTGGACTAAGTGCCAGCTTAGATAAGAGCAGGGACCAGAACTTGATCTCCATTATGGCATTCCCAGGCTAGCACCCCCTTCCAGCATGTTGAGCGGGCTATGGAGTCAGGACGGGTGTGACAGCACCTGCCTGTAAACCCAGTGCTGAGGAGGCTGAAAATAAGAATCACAATGGTTCTGAGCTTTGTAATGAGACTCTGCACCAAATACATAAAAATTAAAAACTAAATAAATGAAAACAAAGAAAAGAATCCCTAAAAGAAGACATGATTGGCAACAAGGAATGTCAGCAAAAGATATTGGAATGTATTTGGTCAAATTAATAGCCATACATTATTTGAAATAACGTCAAAGCTTAATGTATGAAATAAAGAAAAAGCAGGTTAACATGCTACACAAGGCTTAACATGTATGTCATATAATCCTGCGGTCAGAATTCAAGAGTCCTTTAATTTTGTGTTGTTCGGGAAGAGAGCAGACTTAAGTTTTAAATGAGTTTTATCGAAATAATAAAGACACACATTACCAACCAGGGTTGAATTAAGAAAAAGTAATAATAACGCTAGGAGCAGCATGGCCGCAACAGTAGCAGTAGCCGCAATAATTAGTACCATCTCAGGAGGACAGGAGGTGAGCCCAGTGACCAGACCCAGCGTCTGAACAGATTCATGAAAACATAATTCAAAATATAACAGAAGTTGTAAACAGGTGAGTTGACTCAAATCAGGCATTAATAAAGATATTCAAACTGAAATTTAAAAGTGAGAAATTATCTTCATGTCACTTATGAGTTACTCCTGAAAAATCACACTTTTCTTTTGTCTTTTTGAGACAGGGTCTTGCTATGCAGTTCAGGCTGGCCTTGAGCTCGCTTTTGTAGCCCAGGCTGGTCTTGAACTCACAGTGACCATCCTGTCTCAGCCTCCCTCGTGCTGGGATAACAGCTGTGTGCCAGAAAAATCACCTTTTTTAAGGAGACTAGTGAAAATGTTATATCAGAAGACAGGAAATGGAAGATGAGTGCTGGATATGGCTTCCATAAGAATTCTGATTTATAATGTAAAAAAAATGCACCCATGAGATGCAGAAATAATTCTAAATTGTCTGAAGCACTTAAGTTTTAAATTGATTTTATTTAACACATCATCACAATATGTAAAGTAAAACTTGACTGAATGTAAATAAGCAAACCTTAACTGATTTCAGTTTTAATGAGAGAATTTACCATTCTTCCAATAATCAGTATTTGAAACAAAAGAAATTAGTAACAATAGAAAAGATTTGACAACATAATTAGCCTCATGCCATACACATACATAGAACTGTAGAACACAAGCATTCATGTCAAGTGAATTATGACAATTGATGATTTAGTCATACATGGTGAGTTCTGTGTCATGCATACTGGAATTTTTCACAGTAGAAAAATCAAAGTGAAAAATTATTAGCATTGATATTATAAATGGCAACAGTAATGACAATAAATCTTTTTTAAAATTACTTAATTTGGGGAGTATTGAATCTAGGTCCTCATAGTCCATACTAAACAAACACCACAGCACTGAGCTAAAACAACAACAACCATATTTCACAGTTATAGTTATTTTGAAAGAGGACCTCAGATTAGCCTTGAATTTATAATCCTCCTGTTTCATTCTCCTTGTGGCTGCCACAGCACCAGGCTAATGACACCAAATCTTAGACGCAAGATATACCTTTAAATATTTTAAGACAATTTTCCAAACAGCAGTACTCAATCAATAATCATAAAGGAAAGCCTAAGGAATATAGAAGTCAATTAAAATTAAGATATTACATATGGAAATTTCTTGGATAGAACAAGTTTATAATCTAAAAGTAGACAGGAGACCTGTAAACCACCTAAAAAAATAAAAGACAAAAAAACTTAAATGTCTCCTTCGAGCTTTCTTTAATGTTGTATCACACATATATCCTCACCTTAAACTACATTTCCATTTTATAAACTCATCTTTTTCATCCAGGTTAGATTCAGTTGTGTTCAAATTACTTCCTGCTCATCCAAAGTGGTTGTCAAGAGCTTTGGTCACAGCTCTACTCTAACTTGCACAGTCCACACCATATTTAGTCCTACAGTCTCAGCCTTTTACTTTACAAAACTTGACGTATTAATCATTTATACATTTGTGTGGCTCGGAAATTTGCATACCGTTCCCTCTTATCTTGAATGTTAATAAACTCACATTTTCTCTAATAGTGCTGTAGAGGTGAAACAAATTTCCAGGGACGCAAGTCCATGGAGAAGCACAGAAATGCACCACGTGGGTTTGCAGCTGCTCAGGTGGTGCATTTTATGGGGAAGAATTAAACCCATTGTGTGATGAAAGGAAAAGAATATCCTTCATTGCATGTAAGAAATATTAGAAGGCCCTGTGCATAATCAGCACACCGATACCTTAGAGCAAGCTGGGACCCTGAACTGAATCTTTTCCTCATCTTATTCAGCCATCTCTGCCAAAACAAATGCATACAACCTTTTCACTCTGCAGAAGCAATTGAGAACAAGTTGGGCATTTGTTTGCTTTGCTCTCCCTCCCGCCTTTCATCTCACCCTTTCTCCATTGCCTTCTTCACAATTGTAGGTAGAAATGAAGCCAGAACTAAACAGTCCCCCAAAAGCCCAAAGTAGCACTTGCAAAAATACTTTATCTTAGACACTGACTGCACTAACCTTTAACTTCTGTTCAAGTTAAATGTTAAAGACACAATTCTGGTTTTTTTTTTTTTTTTTCTGTCACCTATAGTTAGGAATACTAGCCATTTGTTTCCTTAAAAGAAAACAATTTGCATCTTATGTTAGATGTAAATAACAAAATAATTACTTTGGACAAAGGAATAACATTATTCTACACGCAGTAATAGCTTTCATTTCTAGACTAGTTTTCATGGATGAGGTTTTATCTAGAATATTTTGCCTGCCTTAGTGTTACTTACTCCACAAAGTAAATTTATGCTATGGGTTTGACGAGATCATCTTTATTTTACCATATGCTTCCAAATAGTAGTGCTTCAGAAATCATATTTCAAAAAATATTATCCTGGTGTCTCTTTCAAATTCATAGGACATACTAATAGTGAACATCAAAATATAAACATTGCTGATCTAAGGTATGCAAAGATTTCTGAGAGTCTTCCCATGTTAATAGTCAGCCTCGTCTCAACCTCTGCCTCTATTATTGCCTCTTCATTCATTTTATTTTCATTTAATAGCTTACTTTATTTTTAGGTAATATATATAATTTATAAAAAAACATGCAGGTGTTGTGCATGTACAATATTTTCATATTCACATATTTATATCTATAAACTGACAGTGTAGAGAAACTGAGAGAGGCAGAGAGGCAAGGAAGTGCTCACACAAAAACAGAAATTGTAGGAAATAACACAATAAAGACTCCATTTTCTCCCATTAAGAATTATATGTTCATTTTCAACCACTTAGTATGCACCTTTACTGGGGACCTCTTGGTATTAGGAATCTAAGCGTTCAGAGTTAAGATGTGCCATTACGTAAACCACTATACTTTATTGAGTCTTCCAACAATATTCCAAGTAGGAGATGAATAAGGCTCTAAGCTTCGAAATGAGACTTTTAAAGTTCAAAATCATGTCTATATGTTCCAGTACATTTTGAGACATAATAGCCCCACTAAGCATCAATTTCCTCTTTTGTGAAATAGTGATGGTAAAAGTACTGACTGTACAATTGCGATGAACACATTAGATATAATACAGAAAGAAGAACAATAAATTTTGCGACTCATTATATGCCCAGCACTTTGAAAAATGAACACTTCAGGGGTGAAATGAGTAAATGATTTGCAAAGGTGACAAAGATTTCAGAAAATAATTCACATAAAAAATGATTCACTGCTTAAATTTATTTTAGGACAAGCAATCTAAACTGTTATACTCATATACAGCATATTTGTTATAGGAAGCCAATATGACTTGGCCACTGTTGGGTTTCAAGCATCAGAGTTCAGAGCATTATTAACCTTAATATATTCAAGAAGCCCAGGAGAAAATGGAGAAAGTTCAAAGAAACCAAATGCAATAGAAGAAAGTGATTTTTACAAAGTGCTACAGAAAGCAGGATTATTGATTCAGCATCACCCTGACTGTGCCCTGTGGTGCTGATGAAACTGGGCTGAAAACACAAAATCTTACATTCTGTAGAAGTTGAAAATGCCCAGGGACTGGACTAGAGCCAGGAAGTATGAGAAATTCTCTGACGATACCTGCATTTACACAACTTGCAAAACAAATATATCATTTAAGTTCCTTAGCCAAACTGACCCAGTATTATGTTCAGCTTCCAAACAAACACAAATTAAATCAAGGTCAAGGCTGTAGTAGGAAAAAATTATAGGCATCTTTTTGTATTTTGAAAGAGATTTCAAGCAAAGAATATGGTTAAGAGGCACCCTCCACTAATACCTATTTTAGCTGAATGTTGAAAAGCTAAATGATAAGAGGCCCAGTTAATATTAGAGGATAAATTATAAGTGAAATAATGGATTTGGTTTTTTATATTAAAATTGTGAATTTTTCAAACAGAACTTGATTTATGATGTTATAGTGGAGGTAGTGCAGAAATGATAATGTCTCAGCACTTTCAACTGTTAAATTGCTCCCACAGCGTGAAGTATGGATTTATGGTCTAAAAAGATCCGTATAACTGCTGTCTTCCTTTTCGGTATTATGTCCATTTAGAAAAAAAAATAAGTTCTGTGTTTATTTTAGTAAGTCATGATCAATATTGATTTATCCTGAGTATTAGTGTATCTTTAATATTTTTCTTATACATTTTTGAGTGTTTAAGATTACACATTCTTTTATGATTTAAAGAATACCTACACCAGTCTCTCTCTTTTTTTTTTTTTTTTTCACTATTCAGGCCCTAATGGAATTGTATAACTATATTTGAATACTATAAAGTCACTTGTGTTTAATGCCATTTATGTTTGCCAAAGATTAGAATAAAGAATATAACATAATCTCCTTCAGTGTAGCTTAGATTATTATTTGAAATTCACTAGCATTTGTAGATACCTAAAGGCAAGTGGCTATAATGATCAAAAAGATAAGGTGCAGGCAAAGTTTTGAACTGTGTAATACCTAATATATATTGTTAAAATACATCCTGTTTATTCAGTTTATAATGTGCAATTATGCTTATACACAAATAAGCAATGTCCTCAATCATTATTAATTGCAGAAATGATAAACAGAGGTTTCATAAATTCTCAAGTAACAGATTTTTAGCATATAGTGAATATGAAGAAAGTTTTTATGTTAATTTGGAAATTCTTATTTTCTACTTTATCTTTTCCATATTTAGAACAGGGTCTACAGGGTCTCCAGGTCACATTCTCTAGATCAGACTTGCAATGATTCTCCTGCTTTTTAGCCTGCCAAGTGCTGGGATTACAGGCTCTGGCCACCACTCCATCTCCATCTCTGTCTCAGCCCATCCCATGGGCAGGGCTGGCACAACAAGCCCGGAAGGGAACTTTGGCTGCTGCTCTCTGTCTGAACAGGTGGTTTAGTCTGCTGAGCTAACAGATTGGCTCAGGAGCTGGAAATTCTTATCCATATTTGAAGGTTTTATGAGATATCTGCCTATGATATTCTAAGAAAACTCCAGTTGACATTCTGATGACTAGTATTTTTATGCAGATTAAACATACTCTAACTTATCTGGTCACTCACTGTTCACGAGTTCAGGGGTGTCAAAATTAAACTTAAGCATGCCTTTGGTCTCTGGCTTTTGAACTGCTAAATCCATGTCAGCATCAACCTTGAGTCTAAAAATCAAACTTCTGCATATATAGCAAGGAGGTTAAAAAGCTGGCATCCACAATTATCTACAGTGGTACTTTAAAATTGCATTTCAGCTTCCTTTATTCTTTTTCTCTTCCTTTACTTTCCCGAGCAGTGCCCTCCTAAACATGGTGATTAATGGTGTTTGTCAAATCGATTGGGTTAAGAGAGGCCTAGTAGATATGGCTGTAGTAATGTCCAGAGACTGTTACTACTAAGGCCAGCGTACTGATGGGGAAAACCTGCCCTAACTGGGTGGCGCCATCAAATACACTTGCAGCCCAGATGGGATGAAAAGGAAGAAGAAGGCATCAGCCTGCAATTTATATGACTTCACTCTACTTGAGCAAATTCATCTTCAGTTACTCTCCCCATGGACATCAGACTCCAGTGTCTTAAGCCTTTCAGTGAAGATTCAGACCTACAGCTCTCTAGGGTACTTACAGGGCTTCAGTCCAGAACTGACTCCGAAATCTTTAATCTCTCTTGTTCTGCAGCTTCCAGCCTCAAAGACGGAGCATCTACTGGGTTATCTGACCCTCTTTTGTGCAGATTGCCGTGTAGACTACCGCACCTCTGATCCTTAAGCCTAACTAATAGATCATGCTGTATGTGATTGTGCTTCTCTAGAGAACCTCAGTCAATTCAATAAGCATGCTACGTGGAACACCATGTATTGGTAGCCTCCAAAGAGGAGCTTTCATGGGAGACAGAGCCCAAGAGCAGAGCTGTACCTTGCAGATGTGGGTAGCAAGGGGAAGGAGAGCTTCTGAAGCATGCAGATGGCTTTCTTCCAGCCAGGACAATTCACTTTCTTTATATTATTGTTTGCATAACAGATCTGTCTTTTTATCTTTCTCACCTTGTTGGGACGTTACCCAACACCCAGGACTAAGGAAGGAAAGGCTTATTTAGCTCACAGTTTGTGGAGGCTCAAGTCCATGATCAGCTGGCTTCAAGGCAGAGGGCAACTGCTGATGGTGACAAATAAAGAAGTAAAACAGAAGGAGCAAAAAGGGAGAAGCAAGGACAACACAGCAGCAACAGTGGCAGAGGCAAGCCTCTCACCTTTCCTTATAATACTTGCAGACTATCTGCCCTAGGGCAGGTCTAGCACGCACACCCATAATCCCAGCAGCACTCCTGTCTATAAACCAAGCACTGCATCATGAATTAATCACAACTTCTAGAAGACCATCCCGTGGCTGCATGAGTCTTTGGGGGGACAACTAGACACAAACCATCTCTTCCTCCCTGTTACTAAGTGGGGTTTTCTCTTTTTCTTTTTACTAATTTACACCACAGTCTTCCACAAATAGTTTTCATACTGAAGGCAGTTTAAGGGATGGATGATTTAAGGAAGCACTATGAAATCAAAGCCTGATTCCAGACAACTCAGTCTCTGCTTATGTGTCTCCATGTATACAATTAAAGTGAATGATGGTTTTTCTTTCCAAGTGCGTAGAAGGACTGAGTTTCCATCTCCCTTACATGGAATGCATACCACACAATTATACCCCATTTCAGCAAGCATTTTGACCACTGTGGAGTTTAATATAATTTTTTTTTTTTGCAGGACCAGGGTTTGAACTCACGACTTTGTACTTGCCAGGCAGGCACTTGTGCCATGGAGCTATCTCCCCGGCCCTAATATAATTATTGACTTTGGAGATTTGAATCATTATTGACTCAGATTAATGAGGCCTTTAGAATAAAATCCAAAACCAACCAATCCTCAGTATCATGAATGCACATTCATAGCTTAGTAGTTTTAATGAATAAGTGGAAGAAGAGAATTTTATTTCATATGGTGACAAATCATGATTTACATGTTCATTCTCTAAAATATATTTCATAAATCATCTTTCTCATTCAAATTTAATCTACATGTGTTATAAAAACTACATGAGATTTTTATCTAAAGCAATTACGGAATAATGGATTTTTTTCCCTACCTTAATGACTTCTCTATATTAATCACTCAGTTTCTTCTATTTTTACTGTAAAGTGAAGCACCTATAAATAACAGTTTGCATTTTTCAAGTCATGGAATAGAAATGTCCTATAATTGCAATTACAGCACTGGAAAGCACTCCCTGCAGGACTTTTCACCTAGTGATGCCCGGCCCGTGTAGACACATGCTTTCCATAGCTGACAGTGCCTCCCTTAGCTGAAAATTGAATTGGGCCTCTGAGAAACAGAGGAATCTCTTCACCTCAACCTAGGGCCACCCTTACCTGCGTCCTTACCCCAGGCTTAATTCACACAATTTTGCTTGACATTAGTATGTATTAGCTTTTGTTCATGATTTAACACAGCTGCCAAAGTGACAAAACTTAATAAACTATAGGAAATTAGGCATGCTGCTAAAATGACTTGAGTAATTTGAAACTATATATTATCGAGTATATCTGTAAGTGGATGACAATTATGTTCGCTGATACTGCATCGCAAAAGAACAAGTGCATGAAAAAAATAGCATGATTGTGTGGTGCTCATGCCACATCTCTGTATGAGAGTATGAATAATTTTTAGACAATAGAATTGTTGAGCTGTCCTCAAGTGGAAGCAGAGGCAGATGGTAAACAACTCATTTCCAATGATGTCTGCTAAAAGAAATGGAGCTGACACTATACAGTTTGATTCATGGAGTCTTAATTACAGGATATAAAGTGTTCTGTAAATGAGCTATTATGCATTTTCCCACTTTGCTTGCTATCTCAGTGAACAAAACCTTTAAAACTGAGCAAAAGTTTTTAGTTAAGACACAAGTTAAATTTGCTGGAAAAATAATTTTATCTAAGGAATTATAATACTGACTTATGAGGCCCAAATTCTGAGTCCTTTTAGTTTTATAGACTCACTAAGCGATCCTAGACTGGTCTGTTCCTAGCACAGTCTTTTCGGCTTAAAAATGAAGACTAATACCTACATCAGGTTAATCTACTACCTATGAAAATTTAAAATAGTTTTTTGAAGAGGGCACTGAGCTAGAGTAAGCAAATGAAAAAGCAAAAACAGCGCATGCTTCTAATATTATAAGTTGTGCTATTATTTTGGTCAATATTTCTTTGAATAAAAATTTCATGCAAAAAAAAATAAATAAAAAACAGTGTAGAAAATGTGAGCCAGGGCCAGTGAGATGGCTCAGCAGATTAAGCACTGTCTTAGCCAAGCACAGACGCCGGGGTTCAATCCCCGGTACTACATGCCACACCAGCCCTTCCCCAGGCACACTGAGTCCAGGCAGGGTGTTGCACACCTGTAATCCCAGTGCCTGGGAGGCTGAAAACAGAAGGATCACCACGAGTCTGAGCTGCATAGTGAGATCCTGTACAAAATACACAAAATTAAAATATAAAGAAAAAGTATATCCATGCTAAAATTTTACTCATGTATTAAGTCAGTCATCCTTGGAAACACTTTTTCTTTAATTTTCTTTAAATCTGTGGAGTTCTGCTGAATCACTTGAGAGGTGAACATCTTTATTCTTCTGCTTGGGAATATCGTTATGATCCCACTCCACATTCTGTCTTTCCAAGCCACAAAGAAAGGAGAAGGAATGAAAAATGTCTCCACAAGCTAGGAAACACTATAAATAAGATTACTTAGGCAAAAAACAATGTTCAACACATTTTCATTTGCTACATGAAATTGTGCAGTATCTGACCCACTATGTTCTAATTCTAAAGAACTACAAATGGGTGGTAATACTGCCTCACTAAAACAACAAGCAAAGCCTTCTGATCTGATTTGTGCAGGCAAATAATCGGAGAGGAAGGTAGGGATGTGACATACAATCTTTCCACAGCCTCCATCAGCTCCTCGTCAAGACTGTTCATCAGAAGTTACAACTATGTGAGGTTTTAAAAAGATTCTTATGTTTTTGGATTAGATGACCTTATCTTTCCCTTTTCTTTTCTTTTTATTGGTTTATTATAATGAAAAGATGATTCACATTGTGTGTCATAAAAACCCTGCACAATCACAGTTAAGAGAATTAGCACTAAACAGTTCAAGGTCTATATTACATTACAAAATTACTAAAATAACGAAGTGCCATATTTCACTCCCACAAGTGTCTATCTTTAACAGTCAAGAAAAAAGAAAGCTGATTTCATTGTTGAAAAGTCCTCACTTTCCAAGCCATCATTCGATGTGCACTTCTGAATGAATTCTGCAGAGGAGATGAAGGAAGGCAAATAAGTTGGTATTGGCAGACAATAATCATCCACTCAACAAGTGGCTCAAGCTGGGCGCAGGCTTACGTTGCACAATTATTGCTTTTGCCTCTTCATTCTTTTTTCTTCAATCTGTATGCATGGACCCAAATGAAGCCTTAGAAAATCACCTCATCAAAGCCAGGGTAAGATAATATAATCAAGATAATTTTAAGAATCAGTATCCAGTCATGGCACAGGCCAGAAAATACACTTCATATTTCATCATCTTGACTCATGGTCACTTCTAAGAACACTCACTTTAATACCATATTTTACATAGATCCAGATAGTGCCTTTTACATGCCCTTACTTTCTGTTATCCTTGTTATGGGCTGAATTATGCAATACCACTCCCTTATATTAATATATTAAAGCCATAGCACACCCTGTAATGAGGTGTAACAATACTTAGTGATAATGTTCTTAGAGAGATGATTGAAAAGGCTAGCCCTAATATAGTTTGACTGGACCTTCATGGCAAAAAGAGATTCCAACTCAGTGAAAGGGACAAAAACATCCGAAATTCATCCTCACTCTTAGAAACAGAGATGACCTTGTGAACATGTGGAAAGAAATCTATCTATAAACCAAACAGAGAAGTTATAAGGAAAAAAATTAAATGTGCTAAAGATTTGATCTCAGGCTCCTAGCCTCCAAAACTGTGATGAGGTAGATTCCTGTTCTATGAATCAGCTAACCTGTAGTATTTTGTTTGCTCAGCCCTAGAAGACTATAAATTCTTAAAGCAAATCTTATGTGCATGTACATGTTTCTGTTACTTTTTATTCATTGCTGGGACAAATACCTGAAGCTCAAAATGAAGGAAGGAAAGGATTATTTAGATCACAGTTATTGGACGTTTTAATCCATACCTAACTGGTTCCAAGGCAAAGTGGCACATGGCAGAGAACAGCTCTGCATGGCAGTGGCCAAAAGCAAGAAAGCAAAATGGAGGAGTAGCAGCAACAATGGTAACACAGAGCAAGTCTGTTTCCCTTATGTTGCATCCAGGCTACCCGTCCCAGGAGGGGTGTAGTACTCAAACCCATAATCCCAGCAGCACTCACAGCCATCATCGCAGTGGATCAAGAGTTAATCACAAACTCTAGAAGTCCACCCATGACTGCAAGAGGCTTTGGGGGGGACGACAGCTAGACACAAACCATAACGGTATGTGCATGCCTATATATGCTTCCCCCGCCAAGAATATTACTGGTGTGACGAAGTGTTTAAGCTATGATTAATACAGTTAAATTATTATTTTAAAGGAGTCCTTAGAAATTATGTCAGCTGATATCTAAAAACGAAAGCCTGCATAATTTAGAGTGAATGTCCAATGAAAATCTCTGCTTAGACCAATTATAATACAGAGAAATCTACCGTTCTAAGTACAATCATCCCTAGTTTTTAGTACATTACCAAGTGATGTCTGTGCCTTAACATGTATAGCAAGTTCAGTCATGAGGGCAGAAAGAGACTAACATCTTACCTCTCACTCTTAAACACATGATACATCAACAGTGGCCAAATGTTAAGAAAGAACAAGACAACCTCGAAACTAAATAATCTCAGGGAAAAAAAGAATAACTATGTTCAGTTTAAAGACCTTCACGTTTTAAAGGTGAAGTAGTGGGGAAAGAAAAGGAGCTGATTCTGCGGCAACACAGAGCCAGCAAGCCTTAAGAATCCAGCCAGTTAGGCATGTAATTTTCTTAGCATCTAAGTGTCTAAATTGTAGTTCTTAAACTTGGATATAAAACACAGAACAAGGGTCCCGGCAGGATGGCTCAGTGGTCTAAAACGCCTGCTTAGGAAAGCTTAGGAGGCTGCAGGGACCGCAGTTCGATCCCCGGCACCACATGCTACGCCAGCCATGCCCTCAGGGCAGGCTGAGCAGGTCATAAAAATAAATAAATAAACAAACAAACAAAAGTTCTGAAACAAGAAAAAAAAATAAATTAAAAAAAAATTCTTAAAAAAAGAAAAAAACACAGAACACCAATCCTGCCACTGTAGTGGTAGATTCTACCACACTGGTTTAGGGAAGGCAGTGTCCATAAGATTTGGAGAAAAAACTTCAACATGAATATATTACAGCCAAAGCTAAAAAACAGAATAAAAAGATTCTGTGTTTACTTAGAAGCAATTACATACCAGTTCTTCCGTGATTTAATAAAATGTGCAATTGTTATATACTTGATAAGATTAAGGAAAACTTCACAAATGGTATGTAAAAAGTTTCTATAAATATGACTTTTGGACCTTTGGCCACAAAAATATAATGGAGCCATATCGGATTGCTATCTTTATAAGCTACAACTAATACGAGAGACTAGTGCTGGCTTCATTTCGCTACACCAACTCCCAGTGTTATCTTCTGTTATGGTGTGTGTCTCCTCAAAGCCTCATACAGCCATTGAGCTTCCTTCCTTCCTTTCCTTTGTCTGTCTGTCTGTGTTTTTAAAAATGTATTTGTGTATTGCAGGGTCTCACCATGCAGCTTAGACTTGTGCTCAACCTCCTGCTTTCAGCCTCCCCAGCACTGGGATTACAGGTATGCGCCACTATTCCCAGACTCTGTGACTGGCTCAGCCTGCACTGGGGGCAGGGCTGGCTTAGTATGTCATGCCAGGGATCAAACTGCAGTCCCTGTGCTTGCCGAGTTTGCCTAAGCAGCCACTTTAGATCGCTGAGTTGCCTCCCTGGCCCAGGGAGTGAGTTTTTTGAAGTTGTGATTAATTCATAATCTAATCAAGGTATCATGGATGTGAGTGCTGCTGGGATTATGGGTGCGAGTGTGACACCTGCCTAGGGACAGATGGCCTGAATGCAATATAAAGGCATGCGGAGAGGATTGCTCCCTGGTGCTGACACTGTTTTTCCCTTTTTTGCTCTTGCTATTATTTTGCTATCTCCGCTACTATGAATTATTGCCCTCTGCTGTGTGCCCGTCTGCCTTGAAGCCAGCCAATTGTGGAATGAAAGCTCCACAAACTGAGCTAAATAAACCTTTATTTTCTTAATTTCGAGTATTGGGCATTTTGTCCTAGCAGCAAGAGAAAAGTAACCAAGACACTACCACTGACCATAATATGATCACCTATCTATCCTTTTTCAAAACTCTTTACTCCCACTTGCTATGTACAAATATCCAGACCCATAAAAGTCAATGTTTCCAGTTTTATTCCAGAACATTAAATCTTTTACTACTTCTACAAATTCACAGAATGAGTTTTTCCACTTATCAAGACTACATGGATATTAAGTTAGAAGCCATCCTGACAGTTCAGGACTGAAATTGTAGGAGTCTGATAGGCTGTGTTTGGAGTAGGCTAAGTTCCAAGACTGCCTCAGCAAGAATTTGTATCAACATAAAAAGTAAACTGTGAATAATTAGAAGATGTAATTTAATGTGAAGGTACTGGGTTCAATTCACTTTGCAAAATTAGACAGACAGACAGACAGACACAGAATATAAATATATTTATACAGATATATGAATAGGACCTGTGTTTTCAATATATCCTTCACATAATTCTTTTCTCATTCCAGTGCCTTTTGTATAATATAAAAGAACATTATATTCTTTTTCATGTTGATGTCATTGCTCTTTACTTAATTGTATTATGATTGTTAATATCTAACCTCATAACTCCAGAGTCTAAATGAAGCTTGGATAAAATTTAAATTCTACGTATCAACTGATATTTTATTAAAATTATTGAACTTTGATGAGCCTTATTCCCTCATTAATTCCTTTAATAATTATTAAAGCTTTGCTATGAGACAGGTAATTCAATATGCATAGTAAAGTAATGAATGAAACAGAGAAGGTTCTTTTCAGGAAGTCTAAGTTTCTGTGTAGAAACACTTCATTTGAAAATTCACGTCCAAGTCCCATTTTAAACTCGAGTTGGAAGAGGTAAATCCAGTCTGCAAATGGAGAGCCATGATCCAAAGGAATCAGAGCAAAGGTTTATGGGTAGTCTGAGTTTTGAAACTACCAGCGATAGATTAAGAGAACACTTTGAAAAATGGGCACCCTCACAGCTTGTGTAGTAATGAGCAATCCCCAAGCAAAAATTCTCCAGAGGCTTTGGTTTTGTGACTTACTCTTGTTTTGAGGAGGTGGATGCAGAATGTGTGCTCAACCATGCAAGGTCGATGGGCGTGTCTTGGAATCAAACAGAACTGTTTCTAGAGAGGATTCAGTAAAGCCTGGTGCCCATCTAATAGTGAAGAAAATGTTTTCTGGTGGTATTAAAGAAGATAGAGAAGAATATAATTTGGGAGACTACTTTGAAAAATACAGCAAGATTGAAACCGTAGAAGTTATGGAAGACCAGCAGAGTGGGAAAAAGAGGATTGCTTTTGTAATTTTTGAAGATCATGACACAGTTGATAAAATTGTTGTTCAGAAATATCACACTATTAATGGACATAACTGTGAGTGCAAAAGGCCCTTTCTAAATAAAAAATGCAATCTGCTGGATCAGAAAGAGGCTGCGGAGGTGGATCTGGCAATTTTATGGGTCATGGAGGTAACTTTGGAGGTAGTGGAGGGAATTTTGGCCATGGTGGAAACTTTGGTGGAAGAGGAGGTTATGGTGGTGGTGGAACAGGTGGCAGCAGAGATAGCTATGGAGGAGGTGATGGTGGATATAATGTATTTGGAGGTGATGGTGGAATCCATAGTGAGGGTCCTGGTTACAGTAGCAGAGGAGGGTATGGTGGTGGTGGACCAGGATATGGAAACCAAGGTGGTGGATACAGTGGTGGTGGAGGAAGATATGATAGTTAAAACGAAGAAGGAAATGTTGGTGGTGCGAACTATGGTGGTGGTGGGAACTATAATGATTTTGGAAAATTGTAGTGGACAACAGCAGTCAAATTATGGACACATCAAGGAGGCAGTTTCTGTGAGAGAAGCTCTGGCAGTCCCTACGGCATCTCATGGTAGAAGTGGTGGATATGGTACCAGAAGGTTTTACACAAACAACAGAAAAGGGCTACAGTTCTTAGCAGGAAAGAAAGCAAGGAGTTGTCAGGAAAGCTGCAGGTTACCTGCAGACAATCATCCCAAATACATTTTAGGAGCTGTAAAAATCTGCCACAGAGGGAACAATGATCCTTGCAGTAATAAAAGTTACTGAAGCTTAAACAGGAAGCCCTTGTGGTTCAGAACTGTCATAGCCACAATTTGCAAAAAGTGCAGCAATTGATTAATGCAATGTAGTGTCAATTAGGTATATATTCTTGAGGGTAAATTGTTTCTTTAAAAAAAAAAAAAAAAAAAAGAAAGAAAATTCACATTCAAAAGTCAAGATGCCTAGACAGGCTCAAATGATAGTTGTACAGATTTCATAGTAAACTCTAAATCCAGCACCAACTAGTGCATTTATAGCAGCCTGTCTTAGTTACTATTTTTCTCATTGCTGGGGCAAATACCTGACACACAACCTTAGGGAAGGAAGGGTTTGTTTAGCTCACAGTTACTGGAGGTGTCAGGATGCTGTCCCTGCTCTATAAGGTCTGGAGGAGAGTCTGAGGCACTGCCATGTCCACAGTGATCTGCTCCATACCTCCAAGAGAGGTCTGGTGGGGAGGCACATGCTGTCAGTTTAACAGTTCACACCTCACTAGCCCCACCCCTCAAGCCCCGCCCTGGTCCTCTGGCCCCCTCAAGCTGTGCTCTTGACAGCTCCATGATTTACATGAAGTTTTGGGTGGAAAACTGGGATACAAACCATAACATTCTTCCCCTTGACCCCCATTGTCTCATGCACATCCCTTTGTCCAAAAGACATTTTAGTCCATCTCTAAGAGTTGCCAAAGTCCCAATAGTTTCAGCATTGCTGAAAAGTCCAACTCCCAAGTCTCCTCCAAGATCCAAGGCAAACTTTCAACCGTGAGCCCTTGTACAAATAAAGTTAAATGCATCGAACGTTCAAAGGCGCAAGATAAACATTTTCATTCCAAAAGGTATACCTAGAAGGATACAAACCTATGGGGACAAAACAAGTCCTAAGTCCAGCAGGGCAAACATTAAGTCCTGTAGTTCCATGTGGAACATTCAAAGCAATCTGTGACAAACTGTGAGCTCCATGTGGCTCCACCCTTATGGCACTTCCGATGGTTGTAGCTCACATTGTTTCTTTCTTAGGCTGACTTTACTCCCTCCTTGCAGTTTTTCTTAGATGATCCATGTTCCTGGCTTTTCCAAACTTCTGACGTTTCCACAGAATAGGCCTCTCATTCACAGCTTCACACACTGCCCTCTCAGGGGCACATTACCTGGCCTCCCACGCCTTCTTTTTGAAATCAAGATGGAAGCCTTCTTAACCTCAGAATGCCTGCATTTTTCATGCACCTAAATCCAATGCCATATGGATGATGCCAAGGTCTGCTGCCACATGGAACAGTAGCCAGTATTCCTTCTCTCTTAGCTGTAGGGTTCGAGTGTCTGGATTTCTGAACACTCTAACCCTGATTCCAAAAAACAAATTCTCTACACTGGCACCATTCTGTAGTCTGGTGGGGTTGCCACCTCCATTCTGGAGCCTGGTGTGACCTCGACCTCCATTCTGGAACATGGGGCTCCACGCCTTTCTCCTCAAAGCAAAGTCCTTCACCATTGTGACTCTGAGGCTGCAAAGGGCAAGAACCTGCCACCTCCTGTGATGCCCTCAGTACAGCTTTTCTATTATCCTGTTCCCCTGAGCAGTGCAGATCATAGCTCCATCTTTGCCTTCCTGGTGCTTTCTTTCCGGCCAAATTCACATTTTAAATCATTCTGCTGGACCCTTTGCTCTTCATTCTCGCCATAAATCTAAGACTCCCCAACAAGAACCATGCCACTGCTCCAATATTTGACTGCTTTGAGATTTCTTTTCAAAGACTATTTAGTACTCCATGTTTAATTTCAGTCTCAGGCAAAGTCTCTGGACATAGGCAAAATTCAGACAGCCTTTCTGCCAATTCAAGACACAAATGATCTGTAGTCCAACAGCCAATGCAGGCCTTCTCCACAGAAACCTCCCCAGCCTGGTCTTTACAGGTCTGCTTTCTATCTGTCTTCTTGTCTGAGCTTCTGTAAGCCATTCCCAAAAGCTTGTAATCCATATAGTCACATACAGCCACATCAATAGACCCCACTCCTCTGATATCAAATTCTGTCTTAGTTACTATTTCTCTCACTACTGAGACAAATACGCAACCCACAAGCTTAGGGAAGGAAAAGTTTATTAGTTCACAGTTACTAGAGGTTTCAAGATGCTGCCCCTACTCTATAGGGTCTGCAGGAGAGGCTGGGCAACTATCTTGGCTACAATGATCTGTTCCATACCTCCAAGAGAGGCCACCAAGCTTGGGGGGGGGGCACATGCTGTCAGTTTAACAGTTTGCACCACTCTAGCCCCACCCCTAAGGCCCCACCCTGGTCCTCTGGCCCTGCCCCTCGAGCTGCATGCTTGACAGCCCCATAATTTATATGAGGCATTGGGGGAACAACTAGATACAAACCATAGCAAAGCCTAACTTACATTCTGAATGAAAACACAAAATGCCTCTGCATGGGACAGATCTTAAATCACCACTAACCATGAGAATATTAAATTGAAAAGAGTAAATCAGTTGAAGAGCTCTTGTAAAAATGAATGTTTGTGCCCCTCAAAATTCAAATATTAAAGCCAAATCCCCAGTGTGATAGTTTTGGAGATGTGGCTTTGGAGAAGTAACCACAGAAGGAGAATGAAATACTAAATATGAGAAGAGCTCATTTCCTTCTCTTTGCTCAGTGCCATGTGAGGGAAGAATGAAGAGAGCACCATGTGCAAAGCAAAAATAGTCAGTTGCTATATACACTGCATCTCTAGGCACTCGGTCGTGGACTTTCTCTTCTCTAGATCCGTGATAAGTGCAGTACACCTTTATAGAATCTTCTGGGCAATATTTCAAAATAATTGCTCTTAATCTTAACTTGGAATCAAGCTAAACATAAGGTTATCTCAACAAACCATGTAATAGAAACAATAAATTTCCCAGGGCAAGGAAAGAGATGAATTCCTTAGCACTGAGACAAGGAGAATTCTCAGAAACAAAAATTTAAAGAATCATTGCCCAAATAATCCTAAACGTTATGAATATCAATTAAATAGCTTATTATCACAGACAGCCTATTTAATTGATATTCATGTCTTTTAAGATTATAACAAAATTTCATTAATGTTGTTATATGCAAAGCTATGACACTATTATAGTCACTTGATTGGAAATTTGCATATGTATTATCAATTACAAAAATAATGTAAAATTATTTATTTTAAATCTTTCATAACTTAAAGGTATGTCTGAGTAGTGTCCTTTTCTGAATAGAGCCAATTACCTATTTGCAATGGGAAATATCGAAAGATTTCTTCAAGCTTGGTAATTCTTAAGACAATGAAAAAGGAATATATTGTATTTCAGTACACTGAGTATGTCCTATTTCAGCCTCAAGCAATCAAACAAAAAATTTGGTGTTCATTACCTTCCCTGGGGCTTCGCAGTCTTTAGAAATGGCCTCTTCTCCTTACCTTCACTGTTTCTCAGGTACTTCACCTGCAACTCTCTAAAACAACATGCTTCAACCTCAAGAAAGAACGCCTTTTCTTCTTTGAAACACACTACCCAACAGCAAACGTTTGCTGCTGTTGTTTGCTAAATGCAGACAACAGTGCATTGACTCTACCTTAACCCTTAAAGGTTTAAATGATTAATTTAAAAAGTCATCGAAGTTCTCACTGAAATTCATTGAATAAATCTATCCATCTAGCAGAGTGGCAAAGGTATCCTCATTTAGGTTAAAAATTAAAGTACTTCAAGCCATCACAGTTTTTAAATGAAACTGTTGTATTGGTAGATTCCTTGAGATAATTAAAGAATGTAAAAATATCTGTCTTTAGAATTTATCTCTACAATTTATATTTAAAGATGGAGATGGGAAACTTTCTCTGAATAAAATGTTTGCCAAATAATAACAAAAAATAGCCACAACATGAACTACTACAACTAAAAATTTGTGTATTTGTTGCTTAAATGCAAAACAATGAAAACAAACAAAAAACACAGAGACTATGCATGACATTACTCAACCCTTCCTCTTTGCTCCAAAGTCATAATATTATGTCTAAATGATCTTTAGAATGTCATGTGTTTGCAAAAGTTACCTTCCTGACTTAATAAGAATAAGAAAGGCTCTTAAACATGTGATTATTGAGGATAATTATATCTGACTAAAGACCATGATACAGCATATTAAGCTGAATCAAAAGACTGATCCTAATCTTAAAGCTTAAGGGACATTATAAACACCACAAGCCCACCCATCCCAAAACTCTGGCTGTAACACATAAAATGAACCACGGTACAGGAAGTGAAACTCTTGAAAATAAACGTCAAACACAGTATCTCTTAGGTTTGATATAACTCCCACGTGTTATAAGAGCAACCCACCCTTGCTATATATCTACCTGAAAAGCAAGACACATTCGTACTGTCAAATCCAAACTCAGAAGGAAAAAGAGATCTCAGATAAGAAAGAATAGGATGAAAATTTACTTCGTAAATATCAGGAAAATGTATCTGCTGGTACCAAACACGCTAAATTAGATATTATTCAGGGAAATAGAAAAACAGGTGTAAACAGTGAAAAGAAATTGAAGAAGAAACTAAAGCACAAAAAGTGCAAATAAAAACAAAACATGCAGGGAATAGAAATAAACCCTTCAAAATGCATCACATTAAAGAAAATCAATCAAAATACTCATTTATTTTTTTAAAAATGCAGGAAAAAATGTGGAGAGAAACTAGACCTTCAGTTTAAGAAAACTAGAGAAAAATTAAAAACATACCAAGCATAATAAATTATGAAAACTTCAAGGCACAGAATATGGATTGCTACAAATAATAAATTAAGTAATATACATGAAATTATGTAGACACAGTAAATTTAAAAATTAAAATATGACTAGTCATTATATGGTTGTGAGACTTTTTTTTCTATTTTTCCACACTATTTTATGTTTCCTACTGAAAGTAGATGCTTTCATATTTGTAAGTTTCATAAATATACACTTACATATAATTTCTGTTAATAAATTATAGAATTAAAATGATAATAAAAATCAGTTACAGATAATGCATTCAGGTGCAGGGTACTGGGGTTTGCTCCCCAGCTCCACAAGCCTTACCCGACCCACCCTGAAGGCAGCCTGAGCCAGCCAAAAAAAAAAAAAAAGAAAAAGAAATCATTCTCAACTTCTCAGTTTTTAGTGTCAAATATCTCAGTAGATTAAAGAGCCTACAAGCAGGTCCAGGGGCAGGGGATTTGATCCTGAGACTGTGGTGCTGACCCCACCCCTGGGGGCACTGAGACAGTAATTGAAACAGTGTGGTGGCACACACCTATAATCCTATCTCTTGGGAGGCTGTGAATAAGCACATCACTACGAGCCAGATCTAGTAGTAAGACCCTGAATTCCCTGTAGGCCTGTCCATAAAAAAAATTATATACGTAATATATTATGAATTTTATTATATGAATTATAAATGTTATATAAAATGTACATATACATTTTATTGCATATATTATAAATTATATATTTTAGATTTTACATATAATAAATTATATAACAAGATTAAAGGTAATTATGTACTTATTTAACTCTGTGTTGACATATTAATATGTGCAATGAGCCATGTGCACATTTAAATCAGTAAATAGTAATTATACTTGAAATTTTTCTCATGTCTACATTCTCCTCTTTCAACTCCTTGTTACAATGCTTCAATCTCTACACAATTTTGTTTTCACTCACCAAAGATCAGTTTGTTGTTTTCTAGCTCCGCATATGAATATAAACTATGCATTAAGCATCAATGCTATAGTCATTCATTTGATGTTATTAATTTGAAATTTACCCTTGTTTGTGTATCCACATCAAATTTATTTTGTTGCCAAAGAGTATTTCATTGTATGACTATAAAATATTTTATGTATGTTTTCATATGGAAATAAATGTTGAGATTGTTTCTTGGTTCTGCCTATTATAAATAAGATCGATATCAGCTTGATCAGCGGACTCAGTGCCTGCTTAGGCAAAAAGCAACTGAAATTCGAGCATCATCACCATGTGTAGTGCAGGCCCCATCCCCGCTCTGACCCCTCCCCCAAGCCCTGCTGTGGTGTGAGGTCATTCACACTTGTAATCACAGCTCTGGGAAAGCTGAAAACAGGAAGATTACTAGGAGTCTGAGCTGTGTAGTGAGACCCTGTACAAAATACAGAAAAATAGTTGTAGTAGTAGTAGTAACAGTAGTAGTGATGATGATGATGATGATGATGATGATGATGATGATGATGATGATAATTAATAATAATAATAGAGTAGAATGGATAGTCATTCAATAGATGTACATTTGCATTTATATGAAACTGCCAAACTCTTTTCCAAATGAATTTACCATTTTATATTCCCAAAATATGAGAGAATTCCTGTTGTCACCAATATTTTATATGGCTAGTCCTCCTTAATTTTAGCTGTTCTAATAATAGTGTAGTACTGCCACATTATAGTTATAGTTTGAACTTCTTTAGTGATTAATGATACTAAGTGCATTTTGTGTGAGTTTTTATAATGAGTTTTTTGTAGTAAATTACTTGTTCAAATATTTTCCCCATTTTTCTTGCATGTTCTACAAATAACCTATGTATCACAAGGCCAGGTATGATGCTACACCTCAGTATTCAAACAGCTCAAGCAGAAAGACGGCACTGAGTTCAAGGCCAGCCTGGGCTACATACTGACTTCAAGGCCCAACTGAATTAAATAGTAAGATTCAGTCTCGAAAACATCCCCCGAAACGGTAACAGTGATTATTTATACAATATGGATACTCTCCTTTTAATGAATTTGAGATACTTTTTCCCAAACTTTGTCTTCTTTCCATCCCCTCAATCACTCATGTAGCATAAGATTTTATATTAAATGAAATTCAGCTAATCGATTTATTTTATGATTTCCACATTTTATCAAAGAAGTTTTTTGCCTATCACAACATTACAAAGAGTTTTATACTTCTTCTATAACTTATATTTTTAGTTTTATATTTAGGTTTATAATCTAACTTAAACTAATGAAATTTAGTACTATTTAGAGTTTGTTTATCCATAGTTTACTACTGGCTGAAAACATAGCTATTCCTCTAAAGAATTCTATACCTGGACCTGCTACCCATTGATTCCAAGAATTCAGCATTACCCAATATCCATTTCTCTATTACTAAACAGTATCCAAAAGATTTGAAATTATAAATATGCATAAAGTTTTGACATCAAGTCCTTTAAAATATGTTTTGATTGTTCTATATTCTTTCCATTTTGTATAACTTTTGGATTATGTCCTTTTTATGCAAAATATTTTACTATGATTTAATTTAAAACTAAGCTGGATCCGTGTCCTACAACATGCTGATGTATCCATTAGTCTTTCATAGATATTCTGTACGAAGTGGAAGAAATTGTGTTCCCTTCCTAATTTTCTGAAGGTTTATCAGATATAGATTTGGGGTTACATTATATATTTTTGCTAGGGCTAGAGAGATTGCTTGGAAATCTAAGGGCCTGGATGATAAGCATAAGGACCCATTTGATCCTGGGTACCTCATACAGTGACCTCCCAGAATCAGTGGCATGCTGTGCTGGCCGCCCATACTGAAACTGGACATAGCGGTACATGCCTGTAATCCCAGCACTTGGAAGCTGCAAACAGAAGAATCACTATGTGTCCAATCACTATGTGTCCAAGGTTGAGACCTTATCAACCCTGTACTAAATACATAAAAAAAGAAAGAAATTTTTTCACTTTCATTTGAGTTACATTTGTTGCCATAAAGTTATTCAAAATATCTCTTTCCAGGCAAAGTGGCACATGCCTATAATACCAGCTCTACCAGAGGCTGAGGCAGAAGGATCACCAGGAGTTCAAAGTCTGCCAGAGCCAGTGCTGGGTTTAAGGCCACTCAACCACATTGTAAAATTCTACCTCAAAAAAAAAAAAAAAAAAAAAAAAAAAAAAAAAAAAAAAAAAAAAAAAAAAAAAAAAAAAAAAAAAAAAAAAAAAAAAAAAAAAAAAAAAAAAAAAAAAAAAAAAAAAAAAAAAAAAAAAAAAAAACAAACCTGTAATCCCAGCACTTGGGAGGTTAAGGCAAGAGGATTGGTGTGAGTTCGAGACCAGCCTGGACTACAAAAGTGAGCTCAAGGCCAGCCTCAACTGCATAGCGAGACCCTGCCTCCAAAAGACCAAAAAAAAAAAAAAAAAAAAAATTACATAGATAGATAATTTTACTATCCAATTAATAGCTTGTGGAATTTGTGTAGAAGTGGGTTCTGTCATTCCTGATATTGGCAATTTGTATCTCCTTTTAGTTTTACCAATTTAACCTATTTACAATTTTATTATGTCTATAAATTATTTCATAATTTTGGATATGTTGATTTATTTTCATTTTTAAAATTTGTTTATTTCATTGATTTCTGCTTTCTTCTCTAATTTGAGTTCAGTTCCTTCCTTTTAATGTCCTTTCTCAAAAAGCTCAGAACAGCAAGTTGAGAGCCATTTTCCTTTCCAAAGGCACTTTCAGTGGTTAAAGTTTCCTTCTAAGTACCACGTTAGTTCCATGCCGTGAGTTTCTGTATGTTGTGCTTGCATTTTCATCCAGTTAAAATATTCTCCTTCCTTCTTTGAAATATCTGTGAGGTTGAAACTTGTCATTTATCCTTCAAATATTTCTGGGTTTCTGAGATATTTTTCTCTTATGAACTTAATAGTCTTATAGTTCATTCTGTTATGAATTTAATAGTCTGTGAATAAACTCCTTTTGTATGATTGGATTCCTTTTAAATTTATGACTTGTCTTCCGGTTCAGAATGTAACTATCTTGCCAAATTATCTCTACCTTGTTTGAATACCATGTATGTATCTAAATATAAAATCACAGAAAGAGAATAATAATTTCAAGCTACTGATTCTCATGTTTTCAAAGGAATACCAGATAAGCTATATTCAGTTGTCTGTTTTTGCAGGACCAGGGATCGAACTCAAGTCCTCGTGCTGCCAGGAAGGTCCTTATGCTGCTAAGCTATATGTCTGGCCCTTAGATAGACTGTATAAGCACAGAGTTAATATATATGTATGAAATTTAAGTCAGATAAAAAGATGTACATAGAGCCATCTGCCAATTAGTTTATCTTGCAAGCAATCCACAACACTTTTCTTTGAAAAAAATGAAGATGATTTTACCACTATTAATAATACTAATAACATAACCCATGGAAATATTTAAAATAGTATATTCCACTATATTTTGATTTGAAAATGAATATTAGTGATAAATAATTGAGAAACCTGCATGTTTGATTTAATATGAAAACACAGTAATGGTAAAATTAGCATGGCAAATTGCAAACATCCTTATTTTTCAATGATAAATTTCAATATATTGTAGATAGAATTTTTTCATTTTTATGCTCTCCTTTTTATTATTACATGACTTTTTTAATAGTATATTTTTAGATGATATAGAAATGACAATTAGTTATATAATAAACATTTTCAAAATGAAGTAAAGCCATATATGACCTTCTAAAGACTGAAGCAGTTTATGTTAGATAGTATTTAACTTTTTTTTTTTTTTTTGAGTTCTTTTTGACTGCAGGAAGATTGAAATCTCAAAGTCTCAACTAATGAAAGCATTTTTGTTTATTAATTTCCTCTTCCTCATAAACAGTGATCCAAATTTGATTCTAAAAGGGAGGCTGATAGCTCCCTAGAGATCGCATATTGAGGAATAAAAGTTACCATTAAGTAACATTTTCTTGAATGTTAAAGTAGATTTGAGAGTGGAATAAGAGTTGCCATGGGTACAATATTTACAAAAAGAATATGATAGCTCTCCAGAGATTACATTTGTGGAAGTAAACATTGTTATTAAGCAACATTTTGTTGAATGTTTAAGAATTTTGGAGTACAGAATAAGAACTGCCATGGGCACAATATTAGGTATTCATCCAACAGATTTTTAAAGTGGAACCTAATCATTATTTAAAAGAAGGCCTTAAATATTATTGAGAACTTCTGTTTTCAGTTCTGACATGGTAAATATTTGGAAGTTATCAGTCCCATCTTTATAAAATTAAAATGGGCAAAGCAAAATACATCACTTCTTCTGAACTCATAAGAAAAAGGAAATGGCAAAGAAAGCCATACCCCCAGAGCAGAAGAGCCTGAAGAACAGAAAAATTCATCTTAGAGACCAGTTTTCATAGAGCAAAAGCAGATGCAAATAAAAACTGATTAAGATACTTAAGCAGACATTTTGACACAATTCCTGGTGGTGTGTACAGGACACTAGGACAGCTAGAAACACAACGGCATTGCAGACTTGAGAGGATTCCTGTAATATCATGTATTTTAATGCCAGAAACCCCAAAGAAAGCTTTCCTTATTGCTTCATAAGGGAGAAAAAGAATCCAATTTGAAACAGGCTTAGCACATTGTACGTAACACATATAAGCCATATTTTCAGAGTATCATACATGTTCACAGCCCTATCATATATGAAGGATAGGCCCTTCCCTGACCAGTCTTTACCACTCTTCCCAATTGATCTAAAGGAGAAGAGGGGCAAAACTGTGAAAGTACCTGTGCAGGTCATAAACCAGGGATGCAAGCTCACCTAAAAATTAAATTCAATCATATTGTGATAGGCTTGTTCTTCCTTCCCACACCAAGCAATCATGGCAATAGGTGTCAGCTGAAAAGGCTGCAAGAAGCAGGCCTTCTGAGGAGCAGTTTATGGGGGTGCTTATGGGGGTGCTTCAAAGAGAAGAGAATGGGTCAGGAGGCGAACCTGTGGCTAAGTGGTAGAATACTTGGGATCGCTGTGCAAGGCCTTGGGCTTGATCCTTAGCACAAAAATTAATAAAGTGAACAGTAAGTACACTAGAGAAATTTGCAACATCATCCATCTTTACCTACACAAAACATTAAACACATCTATATTCCTTGTCATGATAACATAAAACATCATGATAAATGCCTCCTGACCTCAGTCCTTCTCCCATAGGAATCACAACTGAGAATTTTTCAAAGTGTATGACATAGATCAAATTACATACACAGAAAGTTTGGAGAAATACTATTCAGAATAAGTATTAAAAAATCTAAATCTAAGTAAAAATATATCTAAAGTGGCAAAGACATGAACAAGAGAAAATCATAAAGAAGCTAGGAGGAATGAAAACACTTTGGAAAGAATATAACAAAGTAATAACAGTAGCAGTATGTTGGGTGATTCAATATGTAGGTAAATGGAACTGAATAAGGAAAAGTTTTTAAAACTAAAGAAGTGAAAAGAACATAAACAACATATGTGACAGCATAGCAACTGAAAACAAATTTCAATGACTTACAAATATATATATATATATATATATATATATATATATATATATATATATATAGTGAATTTCAGGAAAAAACACAAAAAAATTTAGGCAGCAACATACTTGATATACTGAGACAGGAAGAATGGAATTAGCATATATGGTTAAGTAGTATCAGGCACCAGAGACAAGAAAAGAAGAAAAGGAAGAGAAGCTGAGACTGTAACGCACAGAAAAATGGTTACCAACAGTGTAAGTATTGATTCAATTATGTCAATAATTTATTTAATAAAATAGAGTAAGAAGGGGCCAGGGAGATAATTGAGTGGAATAAGCACTTGCTTGGCAAGCGCAGGGTTTTGAGTTCAATCCCCAGTACCACAAAAATATAATAAAATAAAATGAAATGAAATGAAATGAAATGAAATAAAATAAAATAAAATAAAATAAATAAAATGTGTAAGAACAGTGTGAACAGAAATCATAAACCCCAACTAGATGCTCTGTATTCTTTTCAGTCTATGTTAAATATGAAGGCAGTTGGCTTAAAGGAAAGAAAAAAATATTCTATGTCAACAATAATGAAAAGAAAATTTGAATAGTGGTATGAATTTAAGTCAAATAGACTTCAGGACAAAAATGGAAAATAGAAACACAGGGGATTTTACATAATGATAATGTAATAAAATCTTTATAAAGATACAATACTCCTTAACATATGTTCATCCTACAACATAGAATCAAATAACGTAAAGGAAAAGCTAATAGATCTCTAAAGAGAAATCGACATATGTCCCAGAAATTGGGTTATTTAGCTTTTCTGCTTTAGTCATTAAGATATTGGTCATACAGCAAATAACTAGGTATAATTGATCTGAAGAAGGCTGTCCAAATAGAATAAGAGAATATGATCCAATTTAGATGTCAAAAACTATGAAGTGAAAGGGGCTGGGGAGATAGCTCAGTAGAATAAGCACTTGCCTGGCGAGCACAAGGGCCTGAATTCAATCCTTCATTCCACAAAAAAATAAATAAATTTAAATATATATATAAATAAATTTAAATATATATATAAATAAATTTAAATATATATATATATATATATATATATATAAATATAAATATGGAGTGGAATAGGAATTCCAAAATCAGAAAGTTAGTGGCTCACAGGGAACTTTTGTTTTGTTTTGTTTGTCTTTGCTTTGCTTTGCTTTGCTTTGTTGTGTTTCTAGAAACATAGCTACTAAACAGTCATCATTAGTGAGTGTAGTATTCAAAGACTCTGAATACTGACTACATGATATACAAAGAAAGAGAGCTGTTAATTCGATAAAATTAATGGGCATTTGCTAAGAACTATGATCGACAGTTGTATGTGAGCTAGACATTGATTTAAGCTCTCCTATGTTTGAATTGAAGCAGTATTCATTATTATACCCAGTCTTGCACAGCGTAGGGAGGATCCCAGCTCAGAATCTGCAGAAGATTATAGCATGTCCATTTGAACCTAGCTCTTTGTTACAAAAGAGCTCCCATGCAGTTTCAGAAGTTGAGTGACAGGTCTCGTTTTCCCCAGCTTCCTCAAGTGACTCATAGATTGAGTGGCCAATGAGAGCAGCAGAAGTCATCCTCCCAGGAGAAGTTCAGGACAATACATTCTGAGCAGGAACAAGAGTGAAAAGCACTAACAGATTTCAATATTTTCCCACAGAGGGAAGGTTTGGGGAAGACAGTCAGTGAACAAGCAAGATCCCTCTTCCTTCCCATGAAGGACTCCTGCTCTGTAGCCCACAGGCTCTACCTAGGAGAAGACTGAACAGTCTTCAAAACTTATAGTACTACCCTTGCTAAGTGTATTATTGTGATAGGATCAAGATGTGAACAATTTGCTTCCAGTTTTCAACAAATAATTATGAGTGTAGAACTAAAAAGTTGTCCCATAAGAGGGAGAAATCAGACAATAGAAACTGCTTTGGGGAGTGTAGACTCAGCAGACTTCAAAGCATGCATACAAATGTGAAGAACATCATGGTAATACGAGAAAAAGATCTGAGAGAAACACTTTATCAAATAGAGAAAAACTAAATCATAATTACATTTACAATGAAAAATCTGGAGTAAAATGTGTTTGAACAAAAAAATAATAATTGTAGAGGCTCTGGACTAGACTTGAGGTGACAGAGAGAGGAATCACGTAACTTACAAATTAGATAATGATAATGCTATCTAAAAGCAGAAAGAAAAATTAATGAATAAAAATGAATGAATCCTCATAAAAACAGGGATCTCATTAACTGTAGGAAAACAAAATGTGAGAACATGAGAATGAAAAACTAGCAAAAAGAAATGGTGAAAAACAGTATTTAAATAAATTTTGACTGAAAAGTTTTAAATTTAATGAAAATATTACTATGTCAAGATTTATTTCAAGGTAGATTAATTTCAGGAAAGAAAAAAGATGAGTAACGCATTAATAGGAAATTCAGAAATAAATCTAATAAGAGATTCTTTATCAAAATAAGAACCCTTGCAATTAAATAAGAAAATTAGATAAAATGATTTATTCTTGAAAAAGAGACAGATAAATGGGCAATAACATGAAATGATGCTGAATATCAGTCATCATAAAGATGGTAAGGCACGAGCTAGCAAGATAGCTCAGCAGACTAAATGCCTGCTTAGGCAAAGTCAGGGACCAAAGTTTGAACCCAGCACCACAAGCCTTGCAGGTGCCTACCTGGGTGTGCTGAGCCAGCCACTGAGACCAGGCATGGTGAGGCACACCTATAATCCCAGCTTCAGGGAGGCTGAAATCAGGAAGATCGCTATGAGTCCGTGGTGCATAATGAGACCCTATACCAAATACATAATAAACAAACGAATGAACAAATAAATAAATAAGAAAGATGCCAGAGGCAGAATGAGGAACAACCATGCCCATTCTGATGCCCAGGATTAGCAAAGGGGAAATGATGAAAAGCTTTAGTGACCTTGTGGAGAAATTCTTACAAGGACTAGTAGAGAGCCTATGAAGAGATAAAAGCCAATTTGAAAAATAATTCGTAAGAATTTCATCAAATTTTAGATACACTGATTTTGTTAGCATACTACTACACATATATTGAAGAGGAAAACATACAGACGCCAAAAAACGTATGAGCAAATGTCAGTTAACAGCCTCATACTACTCAGAACTAGAAGCAACACCAACATACAACGACTGGAGAGTGGATGAGTGAAACGTAACATACATGTATAATGAAATGTTATTCATGATTTAAAAAATGAAATAAAGATACATACTACAATGCAGTTGAATCATGGAGACCTTATCTTAAATTAGCGAAGCCAATTATCAAGACCATATATCCTGTGATTTTGCTTATATTTAAGCTTCAGCATAGGCCTAAAGTCTTAGTCACTTTTTCATCATGGAGCTACAATGCCTGATACCTATGAACAGTAGAGAGATCAAATTTGGCTCACAGTTCCAAAGCTTCAGTTCATGGCTGGCAGAGTCAAGTATGTCGTGGAAGGGACCCACTGAAGAACCAGATGCTGGAGCCTTGCCAGCTAGAGACAGAGAGAGCAAGGGGGACCAGAGCTGTTCCAGGTCCTGCCTCCAGTGACCACCTCCAGTCAGGCCCCTCCCTAAAGGTGAGCCCGTAGTAAGGCCTCCGTCTATATTCAGTCGCAGGTCAGACACCCCACCTTTGAACACCGGAAGCCTTTGGGGAGCATTCTCTCTCTATAGCACGACGCCAATGTAGAGATGTTGAAGAAATAAGGAGGAGCAAAGAATGAGTTCTAACGTGGATGAATTTCTCTGTGGGATGATGCAAATATCCTCAAATTTGATTATAATGAGGGCTGTACACTTCCGTGAATATACTGTAAAATATTGGGTTATGCACTTAAAATTGGCAAATATGTATGATTCACATCTTAATAAACCTATTCAAAGAACAAAAGTAAGCATGGAAAATGTGTAGGAACTATTAAGGTAGATGAAAGGTTCTGGTGGAATTCCGTAGGAGCTCCTGAGGTACACCTAACGTGGCTTCAAGAACCTGAAGAATAAATGTGCTAGGATTATAAATTACATGCCACAGCAAATATGTACAACCAGATGCCTTTCCTCAAAGATTTTCCTGTCTTTATCAGCCCTACCCCTAGTTTCTTCCCACGTAGCCTGATTCATGCTTTTCACTGTAATAGTTCTTCCATTAGGAAGCAGAGTACTTCCTGGCATTGAAGTCAGTCCAGCTTAGCACTGCAGTTTTTCTCTTTCAGCTTTAGTTTCTCAATCTCTACTGCTCAGGGATGAATAGGTATTATTTGAATACTAGAATATTGTTTGAAAGCACCTTTCTTGATTATCCTAGTTGGCAATTTCTGGGAAGGATAACTCGCAGTGATGCTTAAACACCTCAGTATGTCATAGGTCTATCAAAGATAAGTATAGTCTCTCAATTTGAAACTCTTGAATATATTTGGGATATGCAGAATAGTCATATGATTTTCTGAACTATCAAGTGACAAATACACTTTTTGAGCTTTGTTTTTTAATTTTATATATTGGGTACAGGGTGTCACTACACAGGTTGAACTCATAGTGATCTTCCTGTCTCAATCTCCCCAGCTCTGGGATTACAGGTGTATGCTACCATACTCAGTTTTAGTGGCTAGCTTGGAGGGGCCCAGGACACAAACAGCACAGCATGCAGTATTGGGGCTCAAACCCAGTCCTTATGCTTGCCAGGCAGGTGCTTAGTCCACTGAGCTATCTTCCAACCCTGAACAGATTGTGAAGTGAAGTTATACTTCACTTCTTAGCTTTGCTAATAACTGAGTATTGTTACACCAATTGTGTTATACACCAATAATTATACATATTATTTAATGAATAAAGAATCTTGAAAACTTGTTCAATGTCATAGTGGTGTTTAATCAATAGGTATTAATTTATTTTTTTATATTTTAGGACAGGGTCTACAGTATGTTGAGGGTCTCACTAGATCAGACTCTTAGTGATTTGCCTGTTCACAGCCTCCCAAGAGCTGGGATTACAGGGGCGCAACACCACACCCAGTCTCAATGGCTGTCTTAGTGTGCCACGGGGATGGGGCTGGCACTGTAGGCCTGGAGATTGAACCCACAGCTCCTGCTCCTGCTTGCAGGCACTTTAATCCTCTGAGCTATTTGGCTAGGCCTTCCTTAAGACATATTAAAAAAAAAGAAAAAATATTTAATTTTTCCTGAACACTGTTGAGAACAGACGAAAATTAACAAGAAATGACAGACATAAGTCTTCACTTGTTAATACCTGCCATGACTATGAGGACTAAGTTTTACCACTTAAAAAACCAAGCTCCAATTACGTACTTTCTAAAAATAAGTCATTAGTAAAAACAAAATAGCAACAATTACCAAATGTATTATGACTTGTATCTGGTTGTTCCACCACGCAAAAGAAAAGACCTCACGCCGTTATGGGGAAGACTTCTAAAGTTTGTGATTAACCCATGATGCAGTGCTAGGATTATGGGAGTGAGTGTTACTGGGATTATGGGTTTAAATGCAGCTGGGATTATGGATGTGAATGCTGCACCCAGCCTAGGGAGGATAGCTTGCTTGCAACGGAAGACAGACCGACTTGCCCTCTGCAGCGGTTGCTGCTGCTGCTCCTGTCCTTTTGCTCTTCATGTTTTGCTGTGTTCTGCAACCATGAACTGCTGCCCTCTGCCATGTGCCACTCTGCCTTGGAGCTAGCTGAGTATGAACTGAAAACTCCACAACTGTAAGCTAAATTAGGAACCTTTTCTTCCTTAATTTTGGGCATTGTGTATTTTGTCCCTGCAATGAGTGAAAAGTGTCATAGACAACAGGTGAAAATGGAGGCTAGAAAGTAAATATTAAAAAATGAGATCAAACGACATAAGACAGAGTCATGACTGATGACACAGAAATATAAAGCATGACGGGCTTCCCAGATAGCTCAGTGGATTAAAAATGTCTGTTTCGGTAGAGTGCAGTGACTGGGGTTCGATCCACAGTGTGTTGTGCTGGATCTGCTGCCGGGACATGCTGAGACAGTGACTGAGACTGGGCTTGGTGATGTGTCCCTGTAATCGCAGCACTTGGGAGGCTGAAAACAGGAGAATCACTAGGAATCAGATCAGTGTAGACCCTGTAGATCTCGTACTAAATACAAAAAAGAAAGAAAAGGAAAAGAAATACAAAGGATAATTAGACACTAATGAATTCACTGACACACTGGCAATCTAAAGTAGATGAATTTCTAAATACTTATGCCCTACTAAAATTTAACCACAAGGATAGAAAATCTCTGAATAAACAATAAGTTATGAGATTAAATTAGTATTAAATAATCTGCATAAAAATAAAAGCCCAAACCATATGATTTCATTTACTGAGTCTTACCATGCCTTTAAAGAAAAAGAAATCCTAACTCCTCACAAACTATTCCAAAGAATTGAGAGCAAGTGGTCAGTAAAATAGTGTAGCAGACTAAAACACCTGTTTAGCTAAGCTTAAGCAAGTGTAGGGACTGAGGTTTGAGCCCCAGCACCAGCCCTGCCGCCAAAGTGGACTGAGCCAGCCACAAAAATGGAAAAGAATTGCGAAGAAGAGAACCCTTCCAAAATTATTTTAAAAAGTTAGTATTACTTGATCCCAAAACTGGACAGAACACAATAAAAAAGAAAACTATAGACTAATATCCCTAATCAATGTAGTTGACAAATTTTCCAGCAAAATATTTCCAAATTGCATGCAGTAACACATAAGAAAGCATGTATATGAACAAGTTAGATTTCCCTGAGGAATTCAAGGATAGTGCAACACAGTCAATACACAGTAATACATCTCATCAACGAGGGACAGAAATAAATAAAACCTGACACAAGACAAAGATGTCTAATTTCAATTCTTTTCTTCTATGTAGCGCGGTCAGTTTTGCCAGATCAGTTAGGACAGAAAGGAGCAAAAGGAATTCAGATAGGAAATAAATAAATTAAATTATAGTTGCGTTCAAATGTGAAAAAATAAAGATGATTAGAACTGATAAATCCAACAAGCACGCAAGGCACAAAATCAACAGAAAAAAAGTCAGTAACATTTTAATATAAGAAAAATAAAGTGAAAAAAAAAATCACAGAAGTAATCTCACAGTAACTACCATAAAATCCCATAAACATAAAAAAGTATAAAAGTTTGGACCACATCCTTTTGTAATTGTAAAAGTTAACTCAAAATAATACAGGTCATGATTTTTTTTAATATTATCAGAAAATCATAGGAAATACAGGTAAGTATAGACAATTGGCCCTGTATAAATTCAAAAATGTGCTCATCAAAATAATTCAGTCAAAAGTGAAAAAATACAACCTACAACTTGGGAGAAATTGTTTACTCACTGTGTCTCTGAGAAAGGATCAACATCTAGAACACAGAAGGAATGCAACAACAGCAAAATAAACATATGCTAAGTGGTCTCAGAAGAAGTACCCTGACCATCAAATATACGAAAAAGCAAACATTAGCCACTAGAGAAACACGATCATACCTACAATGAGACACTATCCTGTGCAGAAAAAAACGCAAATACCTAATAATAATAATAACCATGACAATACCTATAATGATATTTGATGGCAAGAAAGTGGAGGAAAGAAGACCTTTTTTATACTGTTAGGAAGAATGTAAATCACTACAGCCATTATGGAAGACAGTATGGATGTTATATAAAAACGTTGATTTACCTTTTAATCCAACTATTCTTTCAAAGTATATATGTAAAGGAAATAAAATCAGCAAACAGAACAACTATTGGGCGGTACTATATTTTGCATGGCACTTTTCACAATAACTAAGTTGTAGAATCAACCTAGATATCCATCAAGGGATAAATGGATAAAGATAATGTATAAAATCACAGCACAATATAATTTAGTTGTAAAGAATAAAGCCTCATCATTTGCCACAAAGTGATTTAAGTGGGAGGGGGTGCTATATTCAGTGGATTAAGCCTGAAAACAAAACTTCTTTTTTTTATATATATATCGAAGCTAAAAGTAGCCAAACTGAATGTAGAATCGTGACTACTAGAGGTTAGGAAGGGAGAAGAAGGTTTCATAAATGAGGCTGGAAAGCAGGTAACAAAACATACTTCGAAGTTAGCTCTGGTATTCTTCAGCACGGATGGATACCTATAGTTCCAAATAGTGAATTTTGTATTTTTTAATAACTTGAAGAACTGAGTGTCTATAACATAAAATAACGGTAGGAAAAGGCAAACACTAATGGCCCTGAATGTATCTGCATATCATGTAAGTATTCACCGAAATATCACATTGAACTTCACATATGTATGTATAATTAATCAAAAAATAACTATCAATAAAACATCTGAGGAACTGAGTTATTAGAATAAGTGAAATATTGCCTTTAAAATTTGTTGATGACTGTTGTTTTTAATAACCTCGCATTACTACTTTGCAGTCTGGGAAAAGCTGACCTTTATTTCAACAAACTTTACTAAATTTGTTCTAGTTTAAAAATAAATACATAACAACATGGAGCCAGTTGGTCTTTCTGTGTCATTTTCTGATGTGATACTAACCAGCCACTGAAGAATTTCCTTCTTTCATCATACAATCTGACTCCAGTAGTGACAAAATTAACAATGCCTTTCATTTTGTTTTGATTGTAGTACCCAGGATCAAACTCAGGACTTTGCACATGCCAGGCAAGGGCTTCTGCCACTGAGCTGTCTGCTGGCCCTTAGTAGCCTTAGTATGTAAGGAAATATTCAATGAAATAGATTCAGGGGAGAAATAAGCTGGTGGGTGAACAGACTGCTATGGTATGAGTTCCAGAAGCTCCTGTAGTACTGCAACTTTCCACTTGGTCTGAAAACTAC